>JAFEMH010005042.1:0-180298 GCA_022495995.1 Adenophora triphylla var. japonica | reverse complement strand
TCCCTCGATCAAGTGAATGGCGGCGACTTAAATCAATATCATCTATTCCGGTATCGATGAAGCGAGGATCCCGTCCTTGTTATCCGGTGCGAACACCAAGAGTCACCCTCGATGGCTGCTCATAGTAAACGAGGCCTGGCAGCGAGCTGAGCTCATCGCTACTTCCAGTACCGGCCCAGTGTCATGGCCCGTGCCGTGCGTCCAGTCAGCTTATACCCTCAAGCGCGCCGTCGAGGCGAGGGGGCAGCAGGCGAAGGAGACCAAGCTCCTCGCCCTTTCTTACAAGGTCGAGATCAACCTCGGGAGCGCTTACGGCGAAGCGCCAGAAAACATCTGCGAAAGTCTTCCCCGCATGGCGAGTCGGCTTCCGACACGGGAAATAGCCACCTCGGCATCGGCTTATGCTTCGAGTTCGATTCTACTCCCAGTCGTCACGGCCCCGGATTCGAACATCACGCGATCATTGCTAGCTTTGATAGACTTGGCGATCGAGCGAGATCACGAGACCGTCAACATGGCGAGAATTCAATACCCCCGTGGGGTCAATCAACGAGATATGGGCAAACTTCTTGGTGATCGAGATTAAGGAAGGCCGCATGGAATGTCCCGATCCAGACTTCCTTCGTCAATGTAATCCAAGTGTTCCCGCCATTCGGCGATTTGAATGTAATCACGGTTACGGACACTAGCCGGACGATGCGCACCTACGGAGGCTGCCTAGGTCTCGCAAGGAAAGCTCTCATGGAACTAGCCGCTCAAGAAAGTCGTCTTTGGGACGAAGACCAAGCTCGAAAGACCTACGGGGACCAAGCCCTTAAAGTGTCACCGGGCGGCTTCGAGACGAAAGCTAGAGGCCACTCTAGGACCGGTTCGACCTCGGGAGTTTTGCCCATGGCAACCTTCGGACTGTGCAGGTGGCATTCTCATCCAGCCCCCTGCCGCCGAGCGAGGTGGTCAGCAGTCCCAAATGACCTGAGGAGATGGAATGACAGAGGAGAACGAATCCCAGCGCTTACCTTCACTAGGAAAGCAAGTTCTAATGTGAAAGCGACAGTGAAAGATGATGAAACCATTCTCTTCCAAGCCGGGCATGAAGTCAACAAAACCGGACTCCCGAGGGTCACGGGAGGATGGGAACGGATCATTTCCGCACTCAGAATTGAAAGGCGGCAACTCGGGGAAGGAAGGTCTATTTAAAAACGGGAGGAGGATGGAAATTCGTCTCGAGCAACTACTCGGGGAAATTCCACAATCTGACCTTCATTTACGAAACGATCAAGCTGGGACGACAACCGAGTCACATGGGCGGATGTTCGGGAAGCCGGTGTACTCACCTTCGACATACCCGCCACTCGAGATAAAGCGAGGAAAACTCTCCCCGATGGAGGTTTACCTAAGGCGCCGCACGCAGTTGAAAGAAGCACGCTATTCTCACATGGGAAGAAACGCGAGGCGCTAACTCTCGACGCGAGCTCCGCTGCAAGAAAGGTTGATCAGGCCTAGAGTGGAGGAAAACTAGCAAACCACGAGTATCGCCGAGACCCAACTCAGAATGCCCTGAGTATGCTCGGCAAGAAGGAAAGGAACGCGATATACGTAGAAGAGATCCAAGGAGACCGTTCGTTTAAGCCGAGAACTCTCCAAGCCTCCCCGGAGGGTCAGCAACGCAGATTCGATTCGGGCAATCAGCATTGTGCACGACATTCGAACAACTACGTCAAAGCTGTAGGCTACCTCCCGCGAGAGGCACCTAAGCCGAAGTATCTAGGACGAGAATCCGTCAAAGCTGCCGAAGCTCAGGAATTCATCCACAATCAATGAGTTGAGGAAGACATATGGCCACTATGCTACGAGGAATCCTCCTCTAACTATGGCTCAACTCGGAAGCGGCTGTTCGAAGGGACCAAACGATGTCGGCGTTCTAACCCGATCGGGTCAAATCCATGCATTACCACCTAAGGCCACCAAAAGCCGACGGAGCAGTGCAATCCGGCCGGCAGAAGACGCAAATTCCTTGAAAGAGGACCCGATCCTCACTCGGCTCAAGCGAGACTCGGGCGAACATTTCCCTTTGGTCTCTGCTCACCTCCTCTTATCCTCACAAGCTCAAGCTAGAGGAAGGCACAGGCCCGTACCATGGTCCCAGTGGATGCCAAACCCCGAGATGAAGTCATTCGAGATGATTGGTAATATCCACTATGGCAACATTATCACCTTCACGAGATTTGGACCTTCCAAAATTTGGGGCTGATCCGCAATGTGAGCCGCTCACATCACCAGTCCAGTGCAGACGAGCGTCGCCTTCCGCGTGTTGGTAGACGGAGGTTTCGGAATGAATGTCTTGCCCGCCAAGATGATGGACTGCTTGACATCAAGCCCACAGATCTTAAGCCTTCGATCCCACCTTTGTCGAGGCCTATGACTCTACTTCCCGTCTGAGTTCTCGGGGTTGCTACTCTTAACATACGGTTCGGCTTAAGCGGGTGATCCCCACCGAATTCCAAGTGTTGGACATTCCAATCACTTTCCACGGCCATCTGGGCGTCCTGGCTGCATCAAATCAATGGCGTGGCATCCACCCTTCACCGGTGCCTCCAAGTTCATGCAAGGCAACGAGCTAACCACGAGTCTACGGCGACAGTGTCACCAGGGGACAGGCACCAGCGACATTCCGGTATTGGAAATCAAGCATAATGATGACATGCCATTAGCTTGGATTCACTCACAGGAGACCTCCAAGATCCAAATATGCAACGTGGACCTTCCCTTTGTCTCACGATCAAATTCCTCCCGCCATGAGGATGATGAAACTCATGAACTTCATCCCGGGGCGGGGGCTCGGCAAGAGAAGAGCTGCAAGGCCGGCACCAAGTGTGAAGTCAAGGACCACACCACGGTCCGGGGGCTTGGCTACGATGC
Source organism: Adenophora triphylla var. japonica (assembly GCA_022495995.1). NCBI lineage: Eukaryota > Viridiplantae > Streptophyta > Magnoliopsida > Asterales > Campanulaceae > Adenophora > Adenophora triphylla. The sequence goes on along the minus strand of JAFEMH010005042.1, from coordinate 177,379 downwards.
CAACACCGGGCGACATCAAGGAAGACAAAGGCTCGCCCGCACCAAGGCGGCGGCCGTAAAGGGAACCTCCGGCGGCACACCCAATCTCCGGCCTTACGGCTTTGACCTGCGCTCATTACTTCACCAAGGGAAGCGACGAAGCGAGGGGACCGGCAAGGGAACCGACGGGCGGAGTGACATAGCGGGCGGGACCGAGCGAGCGGAACCAAGCAGCGGGCGATGGGACCGACCGGTGGAGGCCCGATGAAAGATGAGAAAGAAGCCGAGGAATAGTCAACACCAAGACTACGAAAGAATGGAACGGCTAGCACGGGACCTCAAGCGTTTCGAGAGGACTCAAAGCTAATCCGATAAGGGGAGCGTTCCTCGACATCACGGCTCTACCTGGACCAAGCGCCACCACGAGTCCGGCATGAGTACACATTCAAGGGAATCCCGAGACTTGGAGGAGCAACTCAAGGTACTCTCCATGGGAAACAAGTTGTTCGGATCGGCCGGCGAGGCCACATTCGAGACGGTAAATCAAAGCGAAGGAACCGAATTCATAGAAAATGCTCTCGGTGGACCCGGCTCTACGAGTACATTTGAAGAAGTCATGGAGTTGCCCAACTTGATCGGCAGGGCTCAGACAACGGCATGATCGCCATGATAGGGACCAGCGAAGCCAAGCCTCTCGATCCTCGCACCCTCGAAGCATCCAGCAATACGGCTGAAGAATTGGGTAGCTTTCACCGGACTAAGGGCAAGCCGAGGCGAAGTGGAAGGCAACTGGGGCCGCACGCCACATCTCCCTAAACCCGGTCTCAAACCCTCGAGTCAATCCTTGTCGAGAGTCCGGTCCTGCGAGTCATCCAGCGGCACTTACGCTGGAGGACTATAATGTTGTAGCCAATCATGTATTCCCGTTCTTGTGTAATGAAAAGTCGACCTTTCGGAGTATCCTCTCATTGCCACTTTAACAAGCGATAAGTTAACAAACAACTTAAAGACGTTAATAATTCAATTGATAAAGAAGCGAGACACATTAAACGAATAATACATTAAAGAAGTTCTCGAGCGTGTAGTTGACCAAGAGGACAACCGGGCCCAGTTTGCCGAAGAGGTTATGACGAAAGTGAACACAGGGTCGGTGCAAGAGCCTAAAGAGACACAAGTGGGCGGTTTCTTCGCCGATGCGAAAAGGAAGCCACACGATAAGCCTCCTCAGGAGTATGTTGACGTGCTCGCACAGTGGTCATACCGGGACATGCCGGGACTCGATCCCTCAATCGTGGAGCACGAGAATTCCCACTGGATCTGAATCCAAGCTTTGTCGAAACGAAGGCTGCGCAAGATCAAGCGGAGTGGTCCTTGCAAAGTTAAAGAAGAAATTGAGAAAATGCTCAGAGTTGGTTTCATCGAGTGATTGAGTACCCGACTTGGCTCTCCCGACATCGTGACGGTCACAGGCCAGACGGAAAGGTCGGATCTTTGCGTGGATTTCGGGATCTCAACAAGGCCGGCCCTAAAGGATGATTTCCCACTAACATCGACATCGACACCACGACAAATTTCGAACTAAAGTCCTTCGTGAGACGGGTTCGGTGGATACAACCAAGATGTCAGGATCGAAAGAAGCTGCCTTCACCGCTCCAATGGGGACATGCATTAAAGTTGAAATTACCCGATCTTTTCGCGCGGGCGCGCGGAAAAGAGCGGTTGTCTTCCTTGGGGTTGGTGTCGAGACCTCGCTTCACGGGAAGGAGCGAGAATGAGGAGTCGCCACGCGGTTTTGTATTTTGAGCCCAAACGTTGAGAAACGGCTATTGCGAAAATGGTGTCGTTTTTATTGGTAGCAAAAACTTAGGAAAAGGCTTTGAAAACGGGGATCATTTTTATTGGCGGCAAAAAACGAGTAAAAAGCTTTTTAGTACCGAGAGATTGTTAGGTTCGGAGGTCGGGTTACGTTTCGGGTAGAGTATTACGAGATCGCCGAAACGCCTCGCATGGCGAGTCTTTCTACCTTTCTCGAAATCGTGTGTGTGTGTGTGTGTGTGTCTTTTGAAATGGGGGCTTGAATGACAAGCTTTAATCTTGGTTTGAGTGACAAACGTTGATTAGGTGACTTTGTTTGAAAAGACGAGCGTTTGAATGACAAGCGTCGGTTTGAGTTGAAATGGCGTTTGCGTGGCAAACGTCGACTTTGAGTTGAAATGAGCGTTTGCGTGGCAAACGTCGACTTTGAGTTGAAATGAGCGTTTACGTGGCAACCGTCGACTTTGAGTTGAAATGAGTCATTGTTAACGATTTTACGAGAAAATGCGTATTAAATGATTTTAAGTGTCAAATGGCGGCTTTGAGTTTGAAGATGAGCATTCGGAGGCCGAACGTCATGTCGCGCGTTTTGAAAGAGAGTTCGACGGACGAACTCCGGTTTTGAACCGGGCATTACATTGTTAACGATTTTTACGGGAAAAATGCGTATTAAATGATATGCGATCAACGAATCGGGTTGCGACTCGGACTTTTGAAAAGTAAATACTATCACAATCCAAACGGATCGGACTTGTAAATGACGGTATTTAAAGCGGTGTCAACGGAATCAAGCGATCCGGAATTGTAAATGACGATCAGCGAGGCCAAACGGCTCGGAAGTGTAAATGACGATCAACGCGAGGCCAAACGGCTCGGAATTGTAAATGACGATCAACGAGGCAAAAACGGCTCGGAATTGTAAATGACGATCAACGAGGCCAAACGGCTCGGAATTGTAAATGACGTGAAAGTAAGCGGGCAGGGTCGGAACGCCGTTTTAACCGTGATTACTTCTCTTACGGAAAGAAAGAGGATCGAGGGCTAAAGCGTATCGGACCGTTAGGCGGAAGCGTCTACATTTTGACAATGACGTTCGAATCGGTTATAGCGGCTGGCGCGTAAGCGAGAGGCAGACGGAAGATTCGAAGAGAGGAGTTATACCTATGGCTAGGGTCGAGCTCCTTTGGCTCGGGAGGTGTGCGCGGGACACGGAAAGTTATTCGAAAGGTTGTTTCGAAGTTGTAGGGTGCGTATTTGATCGAAATACGAAGGTTTCACGCGAATCGAGACAAAACGGGAGCTCGGGAGGGGGTGGAAACCCGGTTTGGACCGTGGGGTATGTGATTTTTGGTGTTCAAAATCCTTTTCTTTGCCTTTGACGTAACTTCTATTTATAGGGTGAAAATTGCGGTAGGAGTCGTGGGACTTGGGTGAATTTCGGGGGTTTTGGGAATTTTGGAAATCTGGAGGACTTGTTGGCAATTTCGGGAAAATTGCACGGTGAGTCGGCGGACTTGGCTTGCAAACCGGGGGTATTTTGGTCTTTTGGCCTTGATTTGTGATTGACGAGTGACTAGAGGGAGGTGGCATGCGGGACACGTGTCTGTGACTCACGAAGTGTGGGAGTTCGTTCCCGGTCCGGTTTTGTCCGTTTTTAAAATAACGGTCAGGAAATGTAAAGAAACGCCCGGAAAGTGCGGAAAATGCGTTTTCGGGGAAAGCCATACTTTTACGTGAGATGTCACGTGATAAGTACGGCTTGGCGTCGGGATGCATGGCGATCCGGGAGCGTCTCGTTAGCAGCCAGCAGGGAGTTAACGAGTTCCGGTTAACCTGGAAGCCCGGGCGATTAACGGATTTCGGTTAACTTTCGGCGGATTTGGACGATCGGATTTGGGTACTTACGGTTAGCCCCTCGGCGACGTCACTTTCGAAGGAAGTGGGGTCGTCGAAAGATAGAGATCCAAATCGGGATGCGCTTACTTTGAAAGAGACACGGGCGGTCGGTGGTGGACCACTTAGCGAAAAGGATTCCCTACGTTATCCGGCGGGAATCGAAGCCGATCGTAGTTCGAAAAGGGCGAGGGCCGCGCATGGGGACCTTGACTGGCAAGAAGCTGTTAGGAGGCGTCTAAACTGGATAAGACCATTCGCGAGGTACCTGTACACGAATGGAAGGCTGTTAGGAGGCGTGCGAACACAGGGCTACGAAACCTTCGAGGCGTGTGGCGCCTCGAAACCGGAGTCGCGATGTTGACGGCGAATTTCGTGCCTTAGGTCTTTGGAAGGCTTATTGCTTGTTGCGGTTTTATCTGGGGGATGAGCGTTCGGGCTTACCTGGATGGCCGAAGAGGGATTGTTGTGCGGGCTTATTGCAGCTGCCGCTGAAGTGGAACGGTCGGGCTTACGACTGGCGGCCAGGGAGATGAATGTTCACTTGCGGAAGTGAAAAGGTGTTCGGGCTTACTAGGATGGCCGAATAGGGATTGTTGCAAAGGCGTTCGTACCTTGGGGTTCGGGCTTATTCTTTGTTGCCGGAGAGATGACCATTTGCAAAGGCGTTCGTACCTTGGGGTTCGGAGCTTATTGCGGTGCCCGAAGAGAACTGTCATTTGCAAGCGTTCGTGCCTTGGGGTTCGGAGCTTATTGCAGTTGCTTAGAAGGCTGTTTGCAAGGCGTTCGTACCTTGGGGTTCGGAGCTTATTGCGATTGTTCGTACCTTGGGAGTTCGGGCTTATTGCGGTTGCAGAAGGAGGCATTTGCAAGGCGTTCGTACCTTGGGGTTCGGAGCTTATTGCGATTGCTTAGAAGACGACTATTTGCAAGGCGTTCGTACCTTGGGGTTCGGAGCTTATTGCGATTCTTGAAAGGAGAATTGACAAGGCGTTCGTACCTTGGGGTTCGAGCTTGTGCGGTTGCCGAAGAGATGACCATTTGCGAGGCGTTCGTACCTTGGGGTTCGGAGCTTATTGCGGTGCCGAAGGGTGTGCAAGAGAGATTTGAAAAACATGTTTGAAGGCGTTCGTACCTTGGGGTTCGAGTTGAAATCGGGACCGTGAAAGGTCGCGGAATAAGGTGAAATCGGACCGTGAAAGGTCGCGATTGAGGATTGAAATCGGACCGTGAAATTTTAACGTCGGGAGGGAGACGTAAAATGTCAGGAGACATGGTTGAACGTTTGAATGTCAACGTCAATTTAACGTGCGGAGACGGCGTTAGTGAGAACTAGCTGGGAATTTAACGTGCGGAGACGGCGTTAGTGGCGTGCGGGACGGCGTTAGTGAAAACTAGCTGGGAATTATCCTCGGGGGATAGGGCGTTAGAAATGTCTGTGGTAAAATTGGAATTACTTGAAGCGAGGGGCAAGCATTTTCGAAAACCTTTTAAAATCTTAGGTGGGGAAGAAAATGGCCATTTCTTCCATTGTTGCCGGCGAGAGAGGAGAGAAAAGAGAGAGAAATCCAACCCAAATTGCAAGGTTTGCTTGAATTCGTGAGGGAAAATCGCTATGGAGGGTGAAGGAGGACCAATGGCTAGCCACGGAAGGACCGACGACGAAAGAACTCGATTGGTTCGGACCATTCGAACCACCACTCTTCCATTGAATCCGGCGGAGTTTTTATCCGGCGAGGACCGCCACAACTCCAAGGATGGGATCGAAAGACACGTAAGTTCCCTACAAATTCCATTAATTTCAGAATGTGCATTCTTTAAATGTTAGAAATTTGTTAGGAATTTACTTAGGGGATTTTGGTGCCCGATTTGGGGCTTTTGACTTGCTATGAATCGTTGTCGAAATTGACTAGGACGTAGTTCAATTGACATCATGGGTAGATGACATAAAAATTTTGGTTGCAAAATTCCATGTCTAAATGCATTTTCCAAAATTAAAGTAACTTTAATTCGGGACGGAGCGAAATTTTCGAAAAATTCGAAAGAATTTGAAAGTTCCGGATTCGACGGAGTTTTCGAAATGATTTTGAAAGTTCCGGATTCGACGGAGTTTTCGAAAGATTTTGAAAGTTCGGATTCGACGGAGTTTTCGAAAGATTTTGAAAGTTCGGATTCGGCCAATTTCGAAGAAAGTTCGGATTCGACGGAGTTTTCGAAAGATTTTGAATATACGTAGGAAATGAATGAGAACCGTATCTGCATTTGCATCCTTTTGACATGCGTTGTTGCATTTTGTTGGCGTTGCCTTACTGTCTTGTTTGTGCGGGGGACCGGGGATGGTTGATACCCACAACCGGAAGAGTCGGGGGTGCCTTTGAGGCGGTGCGGGTATTGTGGGGCCTTATCCCGGATGTGGCCCGAGAGGGAGAGAGGAGTCCCACGACGGTGGTGATTGACATTTCCATTGTGTTGGGTTTATCAGTCTTTGTAGGCTGCGGCCGAGCGTGTCGCCCAGAAGGCAGTCCATGTATGTCGCGGCGAAGTGCGGTGGGATACGACCCACACTTTCCATTTCGAGATGGGGGAGCGACGGTGACTCCCAGTTTTGCCGCTATCCCGGCTGCAGGTTCTTGACTTACACGGCATGCGCCAGGTGTGGAGTTGATAGTTACACCGGAGCGGTTGATTGCACAGGGGCTGCCTGGGTTTCGATATTACCGATGCCGAGGGGGCTTAGGCATTCGGTACGAGCCGATGGAGCGTCACTTGAGGCGGGCGTCGCCGATTATCTGGCTGGAGTCCTTGAGGATGACCGCGGAGCGTCGGCTCGAGTTCCTTTGGTTTGCGCTATCGGCGACCTTGTTCCCGACTTCCGACACGTCTTGTCACTTCCCTCTGCTCGGGTCGGCGCGGAGTCTGGATGCCGTGAGGGGTTTGCGTGGGGGGAGGCTGGGTGGCCGAGCTCTACCATTCCTGGACGGAGTTCTCGCGGGGAGAGGAGCACTCATTTAGGCGCTTGCTACGCTGTCTTGGATGTAAGTTTACGTGCTTTTTCTCTTCCTTGCCTCTTTTATGTACTCGTATGTATACGCTTTGTAGGCGACATAACTTTCCATTCTCTTGGCGGGTGCGGTGCTACGAGGTATTCGGTCCGCGAGCTTGGGACGTCAAGGAGCCGTACCGAATCCCTGTTCCTGCCTTCTTGGTTTGGCGAGGAAGAAGGCGAAGAGGGCGGTCTCTTCGAGGTTGGCACTCGAGTGTCGTACGAGAGATATCTACGCGGCTGAACACAGAGTTACTCGAGAGGATCCAGTGACTGGTGGAGCGGGTTTGATCATGTCGCGGTGCGGATTTCCGGCGAGACTACACGGCGGCGGAAGCTCTGAGGTGGGACTTGGCTGCGACGCCATGTCTGCAGGGAGAGGGTGACTCGTCGGCATAGGCGGGGGTCTCTTCCATTGGTGCGGTGGATCCTCCTGCGCACATGCGGCATCCGGGAGATGCAGATGGATGGTGGAGAGGGATACCTTCGGGGTGTGTACTTGGCAGTACGTCATGGCGAGCGCTTTATGATGTTTTCTTGAGGATGAGGTGAGAGCCGCGGGTGCGCGCGTAGGGAGGGCGAGGTCCTGGAGGTCCTCGACATTTTCTGTCCCGCGAGCTAGGCTAGCGTACGAGGGCTGGACGGTTCGCGACGGGCGACTTGTGATCCCGCTCCGGCGGAGCCGAGAACCACGATACGGGGCGGACCCCACTTCGGTGAGCATCTTTTCGATTTTACGCATTTGATAGTAGCATTACGCACATGATGCATATGTACTACATTCGCTTTCGATGATTTTCTGGTTGCGGTATCGGCCATACGTACAATGAGGCCGTGAAATTTGGTGGGCCCATGGTCGCGCTACGCCCGGGAGGCTCGTGGAGTTAAATGCGGTGCGGTTCCGGAGGAGCGTGGACGTCCGCGATCGGGGAGCCGTCTAGGCAGGGTTCCTTTGCTCGCGGTGGTGGGGAGGACTTCGCACGGGGAGTTTGGCCGGTTCGCGGGCGGAACGGCTGGATTTGGAGCTCCTTCTTCTGCGCACTCGGGCGCGAGAGAGTCCTCGAGTTCGCGTACTCAGGAGGCCCTTTGCCTATTCCCAGTGGAGGAGTTCGGCGAGTTCTGTTTGCGGCAGTCCGTGCGGCGGAGCGGTCGTCGAGTGTACGGATGACGGCGGGACTCGAGTAGTCCCCTTTTCTTTGCTTTCTCTTTTCTTGCTTTGTTTAGACAAAATGCATGTATTTATCGGGAACAAATTTTGATTTGAGATGTATTTGCAAAAGGCGCTAGTGGGGGCGGAACACACTTCGCATATTTATTACTGTGATCACCTTCGGTTATTTTTGGCAAATAAGCAAATAGGTTAATCAAAAAATAAATAAAAAGGAGAAATGCATTAAAAATTGAGCGGGTCAAAAATTAAGCATGTATGCACTAATTTTTAATTATTTGCCTTTGTTGCACGAGCAGGGGCGGAAGGGATATTGTCATTTGTTGAATGAAATCGAGGGGCGAGCACGCGAGATTTCATAAGGGTGAACGAGGGCATGGTTTGGAAATGTTTCCAACTTTAAAGCGGTAGGCTGTGAAGTTGACAAGTCAAGCTGCGAGGAGTCCGGCCGGACTTGAAATGAATTTCAGATTCTTTAAATTGCGGTTTCGGCTTTGCAATTTGTAAGAAGCTGCAGCATTGCTTTTTGCTCATTAAAGTTTGAGTTCTTTTCCATTTCTTAAGGTTTTCTTCACCTTCGACATGGCTCCTTTTCCCAAGTTATCGTCTCGGATGCAAGAGCGATATTTGGACAACTTTCGATCGTGGGTACGGAACCACACGAGGCGAGAACAAAAGGTTTTCGAAAGGCATTACGGGATTAAATCTGTTTGGGCTTTGAAGGAGCTCATGCCGAGATTAGGGACCTTTTGAGAGCCGGCGTCTCGGTTACGGGGCGTAAGGAGGAATGTGTACGGCTTTTCGTACAACGAAGTCACTCCTACGTTTGAAGATTTAGGGCCATTGCAGGAGGACTGAGGCGGAGCAGCTAGTTCTTAGGTATGCGGTGGCATGGCCACCGTTGAAGCTAGTGTCTTTGTTGGGTATCTCATTTGGAGAAGCATGCGGGATGCTTGTCGGGTTCCGATTATGTTGACATTTGGGGCCGCAGAAAGATTTGCGGAGGGCGAGGAGCGTCTTTGCGTGGGACGCGTTTGCTGTGTGTGATTGCTACTCTGTTCACATTCACGTCTGCGGGTGTGTGCCATCACGGTGTCTTGGACTGGTGAGCGGTGCGGAGTGGAGGAGACATCGTGCCATTGGTCTTGGGCGAGACGTTCACAGGCATAGGCCGGATGGCGGCCGTAGCCGATACATGTGGGGAGGGAGTCCCGCTATGCTGACCATGTGGTTGAGGAGAGAGGCTGCGAGATGATGCGAGGTGCCAATGTCTGTGACGCTTGGTCTTTCTCGCGACGTCCTGCGGTGATAGGGAGTAATCGAGTGGCAGTGGAGCTACGGATGGCCGAGACTTGGCACGCATCACTTGCGATGGTGGGTTCCCCATTGGAAGTTCTGAGACTTGTAGGACCGCTCGGGAGGTGCGGTGATCGTCGGAAGTGCCGGGCTGTCTCGGACGTCATTCTATATTCCATCATTGGTTACTGCGGCGATGCAGGCTGGAAGCGAGATGCCAGCGGCCCGATCCCGAGTTATCTTTGCTACCTTTGAGGTGGGATCTCTGCGGATGGAGGATCCTTCGCCGGCTGTGCTGGTCACCGGTGGTGGCAATACACGTCCTTTCTGCCCGGGGTTCTCTTTCACGGAGAGAGGGCCTTGCATCGCTTGATATACGGGAGTGTACGAAGAGTGTATGGGGAGACACGAGATGGCTATCTTGTGGAGACGGAGTGAGTTTGTTGAGTGCTGATCACACAGACGGTTCGACATTGAGGAGGACAGAGGCGAGCTAACCACAGGGAATCGTGCGGCGATGCCATGGGCTGATTATGTGGCAAGTGCGATCGGGAGGCCAATCAAAGCCTTTGCGATGATGGCTCGAAGCGAGCGGCTCGAGACGAGCTAGAGAAAGGCTGTATTGACGGCCGCGGGATTGACGGAGGCGTCGGGAAGAGTCCACGAGGCCGGGTAGAAGGCCTCTGCGGAATATTTCTGCGAAGGTGAAGAACACTCGCTAGGGGAAAAGGGAAAGGAAGAAGGATGAAGGACCTAGTACGGGAAACTAGGTTGACCTTCTTGTCAGTATCCACCCACTTGTCATTGCGGAGACACATTAATTGATTAATGTTTTATTGTAGTTTTGCTAGCGTGTAGCGAGTCAAGAGTTGACCGTGCTTGAACTCATCAAAGAATGTTTTAACCGTTATGAATTTGTAGGTTAAATGAAAGAGTTTTCGAAACACAAGCAATTGATGCTTATTGTATTTTTTTTTTTGTTTTAGACCGAACGAAGATGGTGCCTACGTTCCCCTTTTACAAGCTGGACTAAGGGGCTCGGAGGTCACCGTAGTTCGACACTTTAGGTGAATTTGAGAAAAACCAAGACAAAGAAGTGCGACCTGTTTTTACGGATCATTAGCGGGAATGTATCCGGTTGGGTATTACTCTTTTAGCACTTTAATTTGCGAGGGGACGGTGTATGGGGAAGGTGAGTTGACTCGTGCTTTCTTCCTCAAACGAAGTATCTGCGGAGCTTGCTTCCGTTCACGGGGTTAACGAAAGGGTTTCCGTCCAAATCTGCTAGCTTCATGGCTCCTCAGGAGAAGATTCTTTGTACCACGAACGGTCCTATCCGGGTAGGCTCCCACTTTCCGAGGGGATTGAGGTACGCGTAGGAGGCTTTTCCTTTAGCACCAAGTCGCCTTCTCGATGTCTCGGATCTTGACTTTCTTGTCGAATGCTCGTGCCATTACGCTCTGGTAGGCTCGAGTGTGTTCCATGGCTTTCAATGCGCTCGTCGAGTAGAGCAAGTTCGTCGTGGCGGCTCTGTAGCCATTCGACTTCATTGACCCCGTTTTCCAAGAGGACTCGGAGGGATGGAATTTCCAATTCCACGGGTAACATTGCTTCCATTCCGTAGGTAAGTGCGAACGGAGTCTCCCACAGTGGCGGTTCGGCGTGTTCGGTATCCCCGAGAGGAGCTAGATGTAGCTTTTCGGGCCGGTCCCGACCTACGGTGGTCATCTTTACGATTATCATGGCGAGAGTCTTGTTGTTGCCTCTCTTGCACCATTGGTTTGTGGTCTGTAGGAGAAGACTTGTGACGTGTGACTACGGGTCGGTCGGTAGTTGGTCACAATTTCCTTGAAGTGAGTCCCATTGTCGGAGATGATCTCATTGGGCACTCCGTATCGGCACATGATGTTCTCTCGGATGAACTCGGCCACCTTCCTAGAATTCGGTACCTTGTACGATGCGGCTTCTACCCATTTGGTGAAGTAGTCGGCTATGACTAAAATGAACTCGTGACCATTGCTCCCTGGAGGAGTGATCTTGCCGATGACGTCGATTCCCCATGTGGCGAAAGGCCATGGCGTAGTCATGCGGTAGAGTTCGTGAGGAGGGATGTGATTGAGGTTGGAAAACCGTTGACATTTGTCGCGGCTTCGGACGAAGCTGGATGCGATGCATTTCCATTGATATCAATAGTATCCCATACGGAGAATGATGCAGTGTCAATGCTCGGGCGTTCATGTGCGGACCGCGGGTTCCGTTGTGAACCGTTCATTAGCTCGGCCCGCTTTTTCTTTGTTTACACAGAAGGAGTGGCCCTTGGTGGCGCTTCTTGTACAGCATACCCCCCGAGAATGACGAAATGGGATGCCGGGCGTTTTAATGCCATCATGTTTTGGCTTTGATCCCTTCTTTGTATTTTCCATCTTCATTTGTGAAGGAAGCTTCTCCGCTTTGGAAGTGCTTGGTAAATTTGATTGTACCGGGGGTTCGTCGATCGTTTGTTTTTCTTTTTCGATCTCACGGCAATAGGCGGGTGTTTCCCGTCTGCGCTATTCTGAGGAGTTTCTTGCTTTTCCCTCGGGAATTTCGACAAGAGGCGAGGTTGCCGGGCGTCTGCGAAGCGGTTCCTGTCTCTTGGCAAATAGTGAAAAGAGATGTCCTTGAGCGAGCAATGAGCTCCTCCATGTACGCGTGGTACTTCGAAGGCCGAGAATCTACCGTCTTCCATTTGTTGGATACTTGATTGATGATCAATCTTTGAGTCTCCATATACATCCCCGGCTACGAGATGTTGCGCTCGGCGGCTTCCAAACTTTGCACGAGGGCTTCGTATTCTGTTTGCATTGTTGGTTGCTTCAAAATTGACTTGATGGCTATGGGAGTATGCTCGTCCTTGGGATCGGCAAGGAGCATTCCAATGCCATTCCCCTTCTTGTTGGCTGCCCCATCGAAGAAGAGTTGCCGGCGGTTTGCGGTCAAGTGAAAAGATTCCGTCGTCAGGAAAGTGCGGATCGGGACCCTTGGAGTTCCTTTGCTCGGGAAGTCGGCAGCGGTGATGCGCCATTACTGCGCCCTTTGTTGATTTTCGACCATGTACTTGATGTCGAACTCGGCCGGGAAGAATGACCACTTGGCTAGCCGCATTGACGAGGGATGGCTTGTCAAAGAGATATCGGACGGGGTCCCTTTGGAGACAGGGAGCAGAATGCGGCTTGCATGTAGTGTTTCGGTTTCCGACTACCCATACGAAGGCGGTACGGGTTTTCTCGATCTTTGAGTAAATTGCTGAGTTCACTTCCTTGAAGCTTCGGAAACTACGAAGTAGATTGCATGCTCAACCTTGGAATCTTTCTGTTCTTGTGCCGCATTGCCTAGATAGACGTGTATGCATTCTTTGTCGGATACGGGAGTAGTGGCTTGTCTTCGTGTGGCGGGCACGGGGTGGGGATTAACCAAGTAGGTCTTGATTTTCTCGAAAATTTGTTTGGCACTCGGAGTCCCATTTGATGTCGGCATTCTTTTTCATCGGTTTGAACATGGGCTCGCGAAGATGTCAAGCTGGTTGATGAAAGCGTGATGTGCGAAGTCTTCCCATGAAGCTTTTCACTTACGTCGGGGGTTTGGCGGCTTCATGTCGATGATGGCCTTGATTTTCTGGGATCGGCCGATACCTCTTTACGTAACCGTATGTACCCCGGTACCTTGCAGCGCTTGACGCCGAAGGTGCACTTTGCCGGGTTCAACCTCATGGAGTGTTTTACGAGTACATTTGAAGAACTTCCTCGAATCTGTCATGTCTTGCATGTCGATCCCTTGGAGTGGATGATCGTATGTCGTCGACATATACTTGATTTCTTTGTGAATCATGTCATGGAAGGGAAGAGTGCATTGCGGCCGTGGTAAATAGCCCCGGCGTTCTTTAGGCCGAACGGCATGACTGGCCAGTGTAGCATTATGTCCCCGTGGAGTGGTGAAGGCGATCTTGGCACAGATCCTCCTCGGACATCTTGATGCGGTTGTATCCAGCAAGACCCGTCCACGAAGGACTTTACTTCGAAATTTGCCGTGGTGTCGACCGACATGTCGATGTTAGGCGGTGGGAAATCATCCTTAGAAATTTGGCCTTGTTGAGATCCAGAAAATCCACGCGGCATCGACCTTTCCGTTGGCCTTGGTGACCGTCACGATGTTGGAGAGCCAAGTCGGGTACTCAATCACTTTCACGATGAAACCCGACTTCGGAGCATTTTCTCAATTTCTTCTTTAACTTGCAAGGACCCCGCTGGCTTGATCTTGCGTAACCTGTTTGTGAGGCTTGGATTCGGGATCAGGAATTACGTGAAGGTGCTCCACGATTGAGGATCGAGTCTGGCATGTCACGATATGACCGACGGCGAACACGTCCAACATACTCCCTGAGGAGGTTTATCGGGGCTTCCTTTTTCTGCATCGGCGAAGAAACCGCCCACTTGTGTCTCTTTAGGCTCTTGCACCGACCCCGGAGTTCACTTTGGTCATAACCTCTTCGGCTTGGGCCCGGTTGTCCTCTTGGTCAACTACACGCTCGAGAACTTCTTTAATGTATTGTTCGTTTAATGTGTACGCTTCTTTATCAATTGAGTTATTAACGTCTTTTAAGTTGTTTGTTAACTTATCGGTTGTTAAAGTGGCAATGAGAGGATACTCAGAAAGGTCGAGACTTTTCATTACACAAGAACGGGAATACATGATTGGCTACAACATTATAGTCCTTCGGCGTAAGGCCGTTGGATGACTCGGAAGGGGCTGGACTCGACGGGGAGGCCCGGCTCAAAGGGTTTGAGGCAGGGTTTAGGGAGATGTGGGTGCGGGCCCGGCTTGTCTTCCATTGCTCGCACGGCTTGCCCTTGGTCGGTGAAAGTTACCCAATTCTTCGATGGCATTCTTGGATGCTTGAGGAGGGTGCGGGGATCGAGAGGCTTGGCTCCTTTGTCCCTATCATGGCGATCATGCTTTGTTGTCGAAGCCCCGTCGATCAAGTTGGGCAACTCCATGACTTCTTCAAACAAACTACGTAGAAGCTCGGTCCACCGAGAGCGTCTTCTATGAATTCTGGTTCATACCGCTTTGGATTCTTGTCTCGAATGTGGCCTCGGCTGAGGTGATCCAGAACAACTTGTTTCCCGTGGAGAGTACCTTGAGTTGCTCCTCCAAGTCACGGGATTCCTTTGAATGTGTGTACTCATCTTTGGTGTGGTGGCGGTTGGTCCGAGGTAGAGCGGTGATGTCGAGAACGCTCCACTTATCGGATTAGCTTTGAGTCCTGCGCAAACGCTTGAGGTCCCGTGCTATTTGTTCCATTACATTACGTAGTCTTGGTGTTGACTATCCACTGCTTCTTTCTCATCTTCATCGGTTCCTTTGGCGGTCCCCTCGGTTCTGGCATTCTGTCGGTTCGGCCCTTGTCGGTCCCCTCGGTTCTGGCTGTCGGTTCCCTTGTTGGTTCCCTCGGTTACATTTGTCGGTTCCACTTGGTGAAGTAATGAGCGAGGTCAAAGCATGGAAGGTCGGAGGTTGGGTGTGCCGTCGGAGGTTCCCCTTTTGTGGGGCTGCTTGCCTTGGTGCGGGCGAGCCTTTTGTCTTCCTTGATGTCGCCAGGTGTCGGCACGTAGCCAAGCCCACTGGACCGTAGGTGTGGTCCTTGACTTTAATAACTTGGTGCTGGCCTTGCGGCCTTTTGCCGAGCCCGATCACGGGATGAAGTTCATGAGTTTCATCATCCTCGTGGCGGGAGGAATCGATCGTGAGGCAGTGGAAGGTCCACGTTGCATATTTGGATCTTGGAGGTCTCCAGAGTGAATCCGAGTTAATGGCATGTCATCATTATGCTTGATTTCCAAGGCTGGAATGTCGTTGGTCTTTGGTCCCCTCGGTGGTGACACTTGTCGCCGTGCACCGTGGTTAGCTCGTTGCCTTGCATGAACTTGAGGCATTTGGTGAAGGGTGGATGCCACGCCATTGATTTGATGCGGCCGGGGACGCCCAGGGATGGCTGTGAAAGTGATTGGAATGTCGACACTTGGAATTCGGTGGGGATCACCCGCTTGCCGAACCAGATGTTAAGAGTAGCAACCCGAGAAGCGTACGGGAAGTAGAGTCGTAGGCCTTGACGGTGTGGGTGAAGGCTTAAGATACGTGGGCTTGATGTCAAGCGGGTCCATCATCTTGGCGGGCAAGACATTCATTCCGGAACCTCCGTCTACCAACACGCGAGGAAGACGACGCTCGTCCAGTGGTGTGATGTAAAGCGGCTCATTGTGATCGGCCCCAAATTTTGGAAGGTCCCAGAATCGTGAAGGTGATAATGTTGCCATAGTGGATGTTACCAATCATCGAATGACTTCATGCGGGGTTGCGTCCACGGGGACCATGGTACGGGCCGAGCTTTCCTCTAGCTTGAGCTTGTGAGGATAAGAGGAGGTGGCGAGAGACCAAAGGGAAATGTTCGCACGAGTCTGCTTGGTAGTGAGGATCGGGTCCTCTTTCAAGGAACTTGCGTCTGCGGGCCGGCCGGTTGCAATTACGGCTCCGTCGGCTTTTGGTGGCCTTAGGTGGTAATGCATGGATTTGACCCGATCGGGTTAGAACGGCGACGTCGGGTTTGGTCCCTTACGACAGTGCTCTGAGTTGAGCCATAGTTAGAGGAGGATTCCTCGTAGCGTAGGGCCATGCGTCTTCCCTCAACTCATTGATTGTGGATGAATTCAGGGAGCTTCGGCGGCTTGACGGATTACGTCCCGGGATGCGGCTTGGGTGCCTCTGCGGGGAGAGTAGCCTACGGTTTGGCGTAGTTGTTCGAACGTCGGTGCACAACGGTGGTTGCACTGAGCCCGAACGTATGCGTTGCGACTCTCGGGGAGGTTGGAGAGTTCTCGGCTCAAGCGAACGGTCTCCTTGATCTCTTCACGGTATATCGCGTTCCTTTCCTTCTTCTTTGAGCATACTCGGGCGATGCAGGTTAGATGCAGCGATACTCGTGGTTGGCTAGTTTTCCTCCACTCTGGGCCCCGGATCAACCTTCTTGCGGCGGAGCTGCGTCGAGAGTTAATGCTGCGTTTCTTCCCATGTGAGAATAGCCGGTGCTTCTTTGAGCTGCGTGCGGCGATCTAGAGTAGACCTCCATTGGGGAGAGTTTTCTTCTGCTTTATCGAGTGGCGGGTATGTCGGAAGGTGAGTATACGGCTTCGAACATCGGCCCATGTGGTGGTTCTTTGTCGGTTGATCGTTTACGTAAATGAAGGCCGTAGGCTGTGGAATTTCCACACAGTAGTTGCTCGAGGCAATTTCCATCCTCCTCCTGTTTTTAAATAGACCTTCCTCCACTGAGTTGGCCTTTCAATTTGAGTGCGGTAATAATCCGTTCCCATCCTCCCAGGACCCTTGGGAGTCGGTTTTGTTGACTTCATGCCCGGCTTGGAAGAGAATGGTTTCGTCGTCTTCATCGTCGCTTTCACGAGAGAACTTGCTTTCCTCGGGAAGGTAAGCGGCCAGGATTCATTCTGCGTGTCGTTCCATCTCCTAGGTCATCGGGACCGTTGACCACCCTTGGCAGCGAGAGGGGTTGGATGAGAACAGACGGTAGTCCGGGAAGTTGCCATGGGCAAAACTCTTGAGGTCGAAGCGGGTCTAGAGTGGCCTCCCAGCTTCTGCATGCGAAAGTTTGCTGTGACACTTTAAGGGCTTGGTCCTGTAGGTCTTTCGAGCTTGGTCTTCGTCCCAAAGACGACTTTCTTGAGCGGCTAGTTCCATGAGAGCTTTCCTTGCGAGACCTAGGCGGTCTCCGTAGGTGAGCATTGTACGGCTAGTGTCGAGCCGTGATTACATTTAAATCGCCGAATGGCGGAACACTTGGATTACATTGACGAAGGAAGTCGGTGGGACATTCCATGCGTCCTTCCTTAATCTCGATCACCAAGAAGTTTGCCCATATACGCTTGATTGACCCACGGGGTATTGAATTCTGCAATGTTGACGGTCTCGTGATCTCGCTCGATCGCCAAGTCTATCAAAGCTAGCGATCGATTGGCGGGATGTACGAATCGGGGCCGTGACAGTGGGAGTAGAATCGAGCGAAGCATGTTGATGCTTTGAGGTGGTCATTTCTGTGTCGGAAGGCGGCTACGCCTTGCGGGGAAGACTTTCACGAGATGTTTCGGGGTGGGTGGTGGAAGCGTTCCCGAGGTTGATCTGACTTGTAGCGGGGTGAGGAGCTTGGTCTCCTTTCTTGTTGCCCTTGGCCTTGGCGGCGCTTGAGGGTATAAGCTTGGCCCGACGGCACGGGCCGGTTGCAGCCCAGGGATGGTACTCGGAAGTAGTGATGAGCTACGAGCTCGCTTGGCCGGTGCCTCGTTTACCATGAGCGAGCGATCATCGAGGGTGACCTTGGTGTTGCGAGAATCGATAACAAGAACGGGGTCCTTGGCTTCATCGGGATACTGGAATAGATGATATTGACGAAGTCGTCGTCCTTCACTTGATCGAGAGGGATTCCTCGTTGCGTGAATCACGTGCTTCCAATTATCGAGATAGGCATGCATCTTTGGACGTTGAGCTTGACAATTTCCATGGTATTGGAACCTTGGTCGTAAGTGACACGATCGGAAGGAGTTCCGTCCTCAAAGCGAGCATGTGAATGCGGAGGTGCCGCTAACGGGTGCCGCGTCCTCGACTTCGGAGAGTCCAGATTCATCGTCATCGATCGCTCAATCCGGTGTAGGGACGTATTGCGTCGGGTTGCGTTCTTTGGAGCGGCTAGGAAAATATCATGCTCTTCGTTGGAGAAGAAGGGGTGCGGCGGGTAGTTCCTCGTGGAGGACGTCCCATACAACTTCCATGCATTCATCACAAGAATGACGGTGCTTGTTGACCTTGATCACAAAAACCTCTTCACTGGCGGGGCAGAGAGTTTGTTTGGAGAATGCTTTGACGAATCTCCGATTGGAGACGGGGTTTATGTGCCCGTATCATGGCGATATTCGGCGTTTCCTTCCAATGCGCTTCCAAGTGTTGGAAACGACGGTTGAACTTGATGTATCGGGCTGCCCGAGTGCACTGCTCGAGTACGTTTACATAGTTAGCATCTCCGGACTACGAGGGATTACGATGAGATTTGCCCAGATAGTCCCTTGGTTGATTCGAAGGAGAGTAACCCGGTGCACGAGTGCGGACACGTTTGGCTCTTGTCTCGGCTTCATTTCCTATGAGAAGCTGTCCCCTCGGATGACTTCAAGATCTCACAATCGGTTGATGAACTTGACGCACATTGATGGAGAGTGGAAGCTATGGCCTTCATGTGGTGTAGCCAAGGGCGTCCCAAGAAGATTTGTGAACTCGGATGGAATGTCCATCACATGGAATTTCTTTGGCACCATTTGGGTTTCGAACCAAAGTTCCAGAGTCACTGTCCCCAGGATGGGACGAGACGAGTTGTCGTAGGCCTTGATAGTCCGAGTAGACGGTATCAAATGGCTTTCATGGATGCGGAGAGCTCGCATCATCTTTGAGAGGGAGGACATTAACGGCTGACCCGTTATCTACCAATACTCCGGGGAGTGATATGGTGTTGAGTTTGAGAGTGATGTACGAGCTTCGTTGTGCCCGAGGCGTCTCTCGGTAAGTCTTCATCACAGGAATGTGATCATGCTTTGCCATACGAGGCGGGAGTCGTAGATCTCGTCTCTATCAGTAGAAGGAGAGTCATCCGGCCATCCGTTTCTGTCTTCCTCTTTGCGAGGTAAAGCTTTTGTTGGAACCTCGGGAGTATGTTGAGGCACTGTGGCGGTTGCCGCCCTTAGTTAGCACATTGATCGAGTGCGATTGCCAAGGCGACCTTGATCTTCCTTTACCGGTCCGGGCTCGGAAAATTTGGACAAGTTGAATCTTGGGCGATCCCGCGGAGGTTAGGCTTGACATTGGCGGATAGGACTATCAAGATACGAGGTATTCCGGTGTTCCAGGGGTCTAAATTCTGGTTTCAGGTGGGCTTTTCGGCTTTCCCACCCATGCGCTCTAGAGTGCATGGCTGGAGGCAAAGAGGACTGGCCGGAGTACGATGCAGTAGTAGTCGAACCTCCGGAGGGTTCTCCAAGTGTACCTACACTTTGGTATCTCCGGCTTCGTATCTTTCTCTCGATTCTTTGTTGAGAGGATTTCTTCTTCTGTTTCCTCGAGAGGATTGCTCAGGACAGTTTCTCGAGACTCGTACTCCCGGGCGAGGCGGAGCGATCACAAACATCGTAGGCGATGTGAACATTAGAGGAGGATCCAGTGAAAGAGGCGGAGCGGTTACGTAGCACACTTCTTGGGCACCCGCTCCAATGGAGTTCACGTTGTTATTATTCGGAAAGGGATTCCAGGCTATATTGGGCCCACGGAGGCGCTCTAACTTGCCTTCTTCTATCAAGTTACGGATTTCGTATCGTAACCCCAAACGGTTGTCGAGTGGTATGGCCGTGATGCGATGGAAGGCGCGATATTTGCTCTTGTCCGCATTGGCTACGGGAACTTTGGGTTTGTAATTGGCCACGGGCTTAAGGAGACCCTCCTTGATTAGCCCTTCGGCATCTTGCTCAATGGCATGTCCAACTTGTCGAAGTGTACGGCCGGCACATACGAGTAAGCTGTTGCTTTGCGGGGCGGGTTTACATTACCCGATTGTTGTCCTTGATGGACGTAGTTGACAGACGTATCTTTCCCTTTGCGGGGCGGTGCGGGGATTGAATGCGGTTTGTTGAGCGGTATACATCTGGTGTGCGGTAGCCAACTTTTCCTTGAGATCCTTCTCGAGCTGTGAGCCGGCATTGACCATGGCCGGAGATGCAGGAAGAAATTGTGGCGATGAGAGTTACGATGGACGGTCTCAAGCAAGACTTGAAGATCCGCATCTGTTCGTCTTTGGAGAGTGGCTCCATGATTTTGGAGAGTTTCCGACTCCATCTCTTGTAGAATTCCCCAACACTTTCATCCGCTTTACGCTCGGTGGTGATTAAGTCCTCGCGACTTGTTTCCCACTCTAAGTTGGATGCTGCCGTTCCGGGAAGATGTTGCGATCTGTTCCCAGTGTGGCGATCCGCGAGCTTGACCCTCGAAACCATCGTAACGGCGAGCTTTTGAGCGTATCTTTGGAAGTGGTCGGCCATTTCTTGGAGGGTTGCTCCTTTTGCTCTCATGCCGAGAAAGTAAGTGTCGACGTGCGTTTGAGGACATTCGGTTCCATCGAATCGGTCCATCTCCGGCATTACGAACTTGGCGAGGGAGGCGTGACCATTCCGGATACGTAGATTTGAACGTTTCTGCTTTGAGCTGCTCATGGTGGCTTTCGGGTCTTTCATGCGCTCGACCATCCCGAGGCTAAGGTTGGGTCCGGTGGTGGAGTGTGAGGCTCGGCCGGGTGCTACCACGTGAGCGGTAGTGATTGGAGGTGGAAGGCTTGGTATATGAGAATATACGGGAGCCTTCTACGAGCAGATATCGGGGTTTGTCCCGGTGTTTAGGGATTCGTGTATAGGCAACGGGACGATCCGGGAGAAGTGCGAGGAATATTGGCATCTGAGATGGTCCGGCGGTGTGCCAGTGATATTGAGTGATGGGTGTAGCCTTTGGGGTGCGACCAAAATTGACGGGGTTGCTCGAGAGGTGGCAACATGGAGCCTAGGTCATTTGTTTCCTTGGTTGGAAGGCATTCCGTAAGTTGGCGGGGAGGAACTGATTGAAGGTTTGGTGAGCTGGTTTTGGGGAATCGTCATCCTCTACCGGGACAAAGTACCGTCGTAGGGGATAGGCTGCTATACCACGCTCATTCGGAAAGGCTGTACCACGAAATTCTGCTGATCTTCTTTACGCCTCTTGTGAACCTCACAAGCCCGGATGGCTTCTTCCAATGTCATATACATTACCGGTGGCGGGGTCCTTCCCAGTCACGATTTCTCGGTGAGCTAGACATGTCGGAAATCTTTGGTGAGAGGCGAGGGAACCGAAGAAGCTGTCTGACGCTGCCGTTCTTGTGATCTGGCAAGGCGGCGGCCCGGAAATACGAACCACTTTACTGCTCGCTACGGGGAACGAAAGGAAGGGTTTAGGCTTCGGAAAAGGGATTTGGCTCAAGGTTTTCGGGCTTGTGCAATGTGCGATTACCGATTAATGTTTACTTAAAGCGTGTTTTCTCGAGTCCTAATTGGTTGGAAAAGAGCATGTCTTCTTTTTCGCAACTAATCCTAGAGCTCTAATCGGTGGATCTCGTCACTACGCTTATAAGCCCCTCGTTTCCATTGTAGATCATCTTTCTCGGGACGGACTATCCCGAGCGAGGTACGATAAGGCAAGCGAGTTCCACCGACAAAGGAAAAAGTGAACTTAAGGCTAGGCGATCACGCAAACTTTCGGCGTGTGCGGCGTACGGGCCACGGTCGAGGTCGCGTCCTTAAGTTAAGGCGGGAGTTGTGCCAAAATTTGGGCATGACCTCTCCGACTCGCTTGTGCGAGAGACCTTTAGCTTTAGCGTTGGCCAAGTTGTGGGCGGCATGGTACACACGGCGAGGTTTGGTGACACGGCGTCACATTGAACCTTCGGGTATATTTTTCGCGCGAGCTCCGCGTCAAAGTCAAGGCCGAAAAGCTCAAGACTTCGGGTCGGGAACGACCTTTGGTCTAAAACTCTCGAGCTTGACTCGGAGCGGGGCCCGGCGTGAAAAACATACACTTAGGCTTTATGACACGAGCTAAGCCAAAAACCAACCGGGGTCTTGGACAAAGTGTGACACAAAGGAGTGCATGGCTTACACGGGCTAGGATGGGATGTTTGGGACGACCCCGTGCGCCCCAGAAAGGTGTACGCGGACCAATCGGAGTGCAACCGATAAGGCCATCCCGGGTTAGGGGTTGTAGTGTGCGGTGTCGAGACGGCAAGTGCACGTGAAGTGCGGTGTTCCGAGGCGGCAAGTGCGCGTAGTGTGCGGTCACTAAAATTCTTTTACGAGTAAAACAGAGATTTTCAGAATGTGTCTTAAAGAATTTATGATGCACAGTTCAAAAGACAGCATGAAAATCAAACATGAATGGGGATGCACAAACATGGTAAGATTTTGAAAAGTTGACAATGTAATGCCTTTTGAAAAAAAACCGTTTGAGGTTTAAAGTAACACACACACGAAAACGAGGAAGGGTAAACGAAAGTTTGACCCACGGAAGGCTTTATAGAAAACATTGGCAGTTTTGAAAAAAGTATCTTTTCCCAGTAGTCGCCAAGCTGAAATTACCCGATCTTTTCGCGCGAGAGCACGGCGGAAAAGGCGGTTGTCTTTCGCGGGGGTTGGTGTACGAGACCTCGCTTCACGGGAAGGAGCAGAATGAGGAGTCGCCACGCGGTTTTGTATTTTGAGCCCAAACGTTGAGAAACGGCTATTGCGAAAATGGTGTCGTTTTTATTGGTAGCAAAAACTTAGGAAAAGGCTTTGAAAACGGGGATCATTTTTATTGGCAGCAAAAACGAGTAAAAAGCTTTTTTGTACCAGAGATTGTTAGGTTCGGAGGTCGGGTTACGTTTCGGGTAGAGTATTACGAGATCGCCCAAACGCCTCGCATGACGAGTCTTTCTACCTTTCTCGAAATCGTGTGTGTGCGTGTGTGTGTCTTTTGAAATGGGGGCTTGAATGACAAGCTTTAATCTTGGTTTGAGTGACAAACGTTGATTAGGTGACTTTGTTTGAAAAGACGAGCGTTTGAATGACAAACGTCGGTTTGAGTTGAAATGAGCGTTTGCGTGGCAAACGTCGACTTTGAGTTGAAATGAGCGTTTGCGTGGCAAACGTCGACTTTGAGTTGAAATGAGCGTTTGCGTGGCAAACGCCGACTTTGAGTTGAAATGAGTCATTGTTAACGATTTTTACGAGAAAAATGCGTATTAAATGATTTTAAGTGTCAAATGGCGGCTTTGAGTTTGAAGATGAGCATTCGGAGGCCGAACGTCATGTCGCGCGTTTTGAAAGAGAGTTCGACGGACGAACTCCGGTTTTGAACCGGGCATTACATTGTTAACGATTTTTACGGGAAAAATGCGTATTAAATGATATGCGATCAACGAATCGGGTTGCGACTCGGACTTTTGAAAAGTAAATACTATCAGAATCCAAACGGATCGGACTTGTAAATGACAGTATTTAAAGCAGTGTCAACGGAATCAAACGATCCAGAATTGTAAATGACGATCAACGAGGCCAAACGGCTCGGAATTGTAAATGACGATCAATGAGGCCAAACGGCTCGGAATTGTAAATGACGATCAACGAGGCCAAACGGCTCGGAATTGTAAATGACGATCAACGAGGCCAAACGGCTCGGAATTGTAAATGACGTGAAAGTAAACGGAACGGGGTCGGAACGCCGTTTTAACCCGTGATTACTTCTCTTACGGAAAGAGAAGAGGATCGAGGGGCTAAAACGTATCGGACCCCGTTAGACGGAGGCGTCTACATTTTGACAATGACGTTCGAATCGGTTATAGCGGCCGGCGCGTAAGCCGAGACAGGAACGGAAGATTCGAGAGAGGGAGTTATACCTATGGCTAGGGTCGACTCCTTTGGCTCGGGAGGTGTGCACGGGACACGGAAAGTGATTCGAAAGGTTGTTTCGAAGTTGTAGGGTGCGTATTTGATCGAAATACGAAGGTTTCACGCGAATCGAGACAAAACGGGAGCTCGAAAGGGGTGGAAACCAGTTTGGACCGTGGGGTATGTGATTTTTTGGTGTTTCAAATCCCCCTCTTTGCCTTTGACAGCAACTTCTATTTATAGGGTGAAAATTGCAGTAGGAGTCCGGCGGACTTGGGATTTGAATTTCGGGGTTTTGGGAATTTTGGAAATACGGAGGACTTGTTGGCAATTTCGGGAAAATTGCACGGTGAGTCCGTGGGACTTGGCTTGCAAACCAGGGGTATTTTGGTCTTTTGGCCTTGATTTGTGATTGACGAGTGACTAGAGGGAGGTGGCATGCGGGACACGTGTCTGTGACTCACCGAAGTGTGGGAGTTCGTTTTCCGGTCCCGGTTTTGTCCGTTTTTTAAAATAACAGTCCGGGAAATGTCCGAAACGCCCCCGGAAAGTGCCGGAAAATGCGTTTTTCAGGGAAAGCCATACTTTTACGTGAGATGTCACGTGATAAGTACGGCTTGACGTCGGGATGCATGGGGCAGTGCCGGGACGTCTCGTTGGCACAGCAACGGGGAGTTTAACGAGTTCCGGTTAACCTGGAGCGGGCCTTACCCAGGGAAACAAAGGATTATCAAAATTGTCCAAGGCGTAGGAAAGATGAGGAAGAGGAAGACTATCCCTCTTCATCGTATAGACTAAGGTCGAGGAGGGAACCTTACCCAACAATGGAGGACGCTCCAAAGGGTTCGATGTCAAATAGTACGAATTGATATGGTCAATCACCTCGGTCCATCTGTGGAACACTATGATATTGGAGGATCTTGCATCTACCCGGTCAATCCTATACATACTTGGGTAACGTATGTCTTCCCTAGGGCATCTGTACCTCATCAACATTTCCCCAATTTCCATCAAGTTCACCAACAGCCACGGTCCATTAAATCGTCGATAAACCCTAAGGTTTTTTATATGATAACCATAGATGACATTGGGGGTATGACTCCATGTTCTGACCATTTCTAAAATAAGGAGGAGGGGATGAGGATATTCAAGAACAGGCTCAAGAAAAGCTTTGAACTAAACTCAATAATGGCGGTTCCTATTGAACTTACCAAGAACCCAAACAAAACAAGACCCAGAGACTGAAATTAAATGCAGAAATCAAGTAATGGGGAAGAAATTATACCTTTAAACGGATGATTGATGAAGAAACACAACACAAACACGGATCTGGACAAGAAAAACTCAAGAACATGAAGAACAATTTAAACCTTGCTATTTCGCTCTCAAATGCAAAGGGTGATAAAAGAGTAAAAAATTTTTGGGGCTTTGCTTTTATACTCAAAAATCCGGAGCGGATACGGGACAGACCCGGGTAGAGACGTTGTCTTTCTATTCACATTTAATGGCGTTGTGGGTTTCCAAGATGTGTAAGACATCGTGCCCCACGCCCTATCATTGCACTATTAATCGGCAGATATTGAAGCGACACTTGCCACGTCGACGCCTGTTCGTATTCGTTTAAAGCCGATGTAGAGCACTACTTCCTCCTCGGCATAGCCGAGCTAGGAAGTCAGGGGCCACTGAACGGTATAAACCGAGATGCGAGTATGGGCTAGTTCAGGCAAGGCCCAAATGGATTGGGCCCTAAACATAATCCAAACAAGTCTCATATACGACAAAGGGAGTTGGCTTTCCCTACCTTCCTCGTACTTGCCTCCTCGTTAGTTCCCCTATGTCGGCATGGACATAGTAGGCGTATAATGACCAAGGCCCAATAACACCGAGGAAGGCTTCCCTCCAAGGCCGAGCAAAGCTCCCTTGATGACAAGGAGACCTCCTCGGCTATCAAGCAAAGAAAATGGGCTTCCCCATTCTCCTCATATCTTCACCTCGGCATCTTCATGAGCCGACCTGGTCACGAAGATGAGGAGCCTCCTCCCCGGCGCACATGCAGAATTGCAATTTACACTATCCTACTCAAATTGGGACTGTGAGCAGTTATAATCTCCCTAGGATTATAACCACCTCATACAAATTCAGGTCCAACAAGGACTCATCAAGTATAATCCTCCTAGCATTGATATCTTATCTCATATGCCTTCCTATCCTATATGGATTATACAATGCTATACCTATAAATACAAGCCATAATTCACATATTTTGGTACATTATATTTTGACTCTCAACTTTTATTAATTGATTTCTCTCTCTCAAAGCACATAAGCTTACTCTCAAGCCGGAGGGCCTTCGCCGGTGGAGCCCTGGCTTAGTTTACGTGTTTGTTCATCTTTTTCAGGCTATTCAATCGTCAAAGTACAACCTTCCGCCGGATTTTGGCTGATACGAACGTTTTTGAGAGAGAGAAATCCGGTGATTGAATAGCCTGAAAATGATGAATAAACACGTAAACTAAGCAGGGGCTCCACTAGCGAAGGCTCTCGGGCGTGAGAGTAAGCTTATGTGCATTGAGAGAGAAAGAAAACAATTGACAAGAATTGAGAGTCAAAAGATAATGTATTAAAATATGTGAATTATGGCTTGTATTTATAGGTATAGCATTGTATAATCCATGTAGGATATGAATGTATATGAGATAAGATATCAATCCTAGGAGGATTATACTTGATGAGTCCTTGTTGGACCTGAATTTGTATGAGGTGGTTATAATCCTAGGGAGATTATAACTGCTCACATTCCCAATTTGAGTAGGATAGTATAAATTGCAATTCTACATGTGCGCCGGGGAGGAGGCTCCTCGTCATCGTGACCAGGTCGACTCATGAAGATGCCGAGGTAAAGATATGAGGAGAATGGGGAAGCCCATTTCCTTTGCTTGATAGCCGAGGAGGTCTCCTCGTCGTCAAGGGAGCTTTGCTCGGCCTTGGAGGGAAGCCTTCCTCGATGTTATTGAGCATTGGTCATTATATGCCTGCTATGTCCATGCCGACATAGGGAAACTGGAGAGGAGGCAAGTATGAGGAAGGTAGGGAAAGCCCACTCCCTTCGTCGTATATGAGACTTATGTGGATTAAGTTTAGGGCCCACTCCATTTGGGCCTTGCCCGGACTAGCCCATACTCGCATCTCGGTTTATACCGTTCAGTGGCCCCCGACTTCCTAGCTCGGCTATGCCGAGGAGGAAGTAGTGCTCTACCTCGGCTTTAAACGAATACGAACAGACGTCGATGTGGCAAGTGTCGCTTCAATATCTGCCGGTTAATAGTGCAATGATGGGGCATGGGGCACGATGTCTGACACGTCTTGGAAACCCATAACGCCATTAAATGTGAATAGAAAGATAGCGTCTCTACCCAGGTCTGACCCGTATCCGCTCTGGATTTTTGAGTATAAAAGCAAAGCCCCAAAACAATTTTACTCTTTTATCACCCTTTGTATTTGAGAGCGAAATAGCAAGATTTAAATTGTTCTTCGTGTTCTTGAGCTTTCTTGCCCAGATCCGTGTTTGTGATGTGTTTCTTCACCAGTCATCTGTTTAAAGGTATAATTTCTTCCCCATTACTTGATTTCTGCATTTAATTTAAGTCTCTGGGTCTTGTTTTGTTTGGGTTCTTGGTGGGTTCAAGAGGAACCGCCATTGTTGAGTTTAGTTCGAAGCTTTTCTTGAGAATGTTCTTGAATATCCTCGTCCCCTCCTCCTTCTTTTAGAAATGGCCAGAACATGGAGTCATACCCCCAATGTCATCTATGGTTATCATATCAAAAACCTTAGGGTTTATCGACGATTTGATGGACTGTGGATGTTGGTGAACTTGATGGAAATTGGGGAAATGTTGACGAGGTACAGCTGCCCTAGGGAAGACATACATTACCCAAGTAAGTATAGGATTGACTGGGTAGATACAGGATCCTCCAATATCGTAGTGCTCCACAGATGGACCGAGGTGATTGACCATGTCAATTTGTACTATCTGGTGTCGAACCCTTTGGAGCGTCCTCCATTGTTGGGTAAGGTTCCCTCCTCGACCTTAGTCTATACGACGAGGAGGGATATTCTTCCTCTTCCTCGTCTTTCCTGCGCCTTGGACAATTTTGATAATCCTTTGTTTCCTTGGTTTTGTAGATATGGTCGGACGAGGAAGTGTTGCTAGTATAAGTGGTCCCTCGACGTTGCCGAATATTGTTGATGCATTTGACGAGGGAGAAAATGCTAGAGGCCGAGGAGGAAGAGGCCGAGGGAGAGTTGGCTGAGGTAGGGTGTATGTTAGACCCATTAAGGATGGAGAGCCCATGCTAGAAGAGTTATACTCAAAGTATGGTGTGTCGAGGGAGGAGTTTAAGCTGAGTTATTTCCGTAGTACCAAAGTCGTGGATGATGACGACGTAGATGAATTTAATATAACATGAACCACGTTAACTTTTACTTCAAACAGATCCAACTAGGTCTTCGACTTCCCCTAGATCCCTTCATAAACGAGTTCCTAGGAGATATACAGGCCATCCCGGCAATGCTAGGAGCCAACGCCGTGAGGTACCTCACTGGTTTTATTGTACTTTGTCGTAGCTTGGGTTTTGAGCCCTGTCAGTATGCTTTCCATCACTTCTTCGCAGTAAAGGATTCCAAGCTGGTAGTGATAATGAGTGATTCCAAAAAACCTAAAATAATTCATCTCGTGTCTAGCAAGGTATTTGGTTGGAATAACCATGTGATAAGGGTAGAGAGTCGTCAAGGTTGGGAGTTTCCTGCCCCCTCGGAGTTACCATGGGTGCTCATGGCGTTGTGGCGACCTGATTGGAGTGAGGCATTGATAGCCCATCTAACACGTGTTTGCTCATCTTTTTCAAGCTATGTCGGCATGGATATAGCAGGCGTATAATGACCAAGGCCCAATAACACCGAGGAAGGCCTCCCTCCAAGGCCGAGCAAGGCTCCCTTGATGACGAGGAGACCTCCTCGGCTATCAAGCAAAGGAAATGGGTTTCCCCATTCTCCTCATATTTTCTCCTCGGCATCATCATGAGCAGACCTGATCACGATGACGAGGCACACATGCAGAATTTCAATTTATACTATCCTATGCAAATTGGGACTATGAGCAGTTATAATCCCCCTAGGATTATAACCATATCTCACACAAATTCTGATCCAACAAGGATTCAATAATTATATTCCTACTTGGAGTAATATCTTATCTCTTAGCAATCCTATTCAACATGGATTATACATTGCTATACCTATAAATACAAGTCATAATTCACATATTTTGGTACGTTATCTTTTGACTCTCAACTCTTGTCAATTGATTTCTCTCTCTCTCTCTCTCTCTCTCTCTCTCTCTCTAAGCATATAAGCTTATTCTCACGTCGGAGGGCCTTCGCCGGTGGAGCCCCGACTTAGTTTACGTGTTTGTTCATCTTTTTCAGGTTATTCAATATCCGGAGTACAACCTTTCGCCGAATTTGGGCTGATCCGAACGTTTTTGGCATCATCAATTTTAAAACATAATCTCTAACTCTTGTATCTAATAACTTAGCAACCAAAAAAAATATCAGAAATATTAAGCAAATATTTTTCCCACTTTTCTCGCATCTTGAAGAATAATATCATGTTGAAATTCAAAAAATACACTAGAAATTTCCACACGATGATCAAGAAATAAGTAGGTTAATAGGTACCGGATAACGCCAAGGTTGTAATCTCTAATTTCTTCAACAATTTAATCATACTTTCACATTCTTCCCATTATTGAGCAAACATTTGAGTACCATAATTAATGGTTACCAAAAACTTGTAAATATCACTTCTTCAAGCATAAGAATCTTCTAAAACGTAAAGGGTAGAATTCCCTTTAGTTGGAACATCCGTTGTGAACTTTTTTATTATTTTTTTTTTTTTCGTGCAATATTTTCACCATAGCCTTTAACACTTGATATTTTCATAATAGTATAAATAACATCTTTAACTTAACTGAAGCAATAAAAGACTCCAAAGCACGCATACCATCTTGCACACATAAATATAAAATATGACACAAAAATCTAATATGAAAATATATCACCTAATGATGGTTTACAAATAAAATTAATTCAGGTAAACTAGCGATATTACAACTATCATTATCAAAAGACATTGATAAAACTTTTTCAATAAGATTATATTCTTGCAATTTTTTGTAGTTTATGAGCAATATTATGTGCAGTATGTGTCTCATCAAATATTATATATGAAAGTAACCTCTTTTAATTTTCAAAAATTATCAATCTAATGACATTTTACCCACATAGAAAAATGTCTTATTGCCTTATCACTCTATATATCAGAACAAACAAAAACTTTAGATAATAACTTAGCAAACATATTACATAGAGTAAATTTATATTATACAACCATACTTTTAGGGTAAATTACAAAATAGGGCTTAACATCCACGGATTGTTAATAGTTTGGGACCTAACGTTCAAAATTTAGCAAAATAGTGTCTGACTTGTCACTTTATTTGCAAAATTAGGGCTTTTTAGCAAATTTCGTTAAAAAAATCAGTTAAAACATATGTGACTTGCACGTGATTGGCGAAATGGATTAGTTTGAAATGAGTATTAGTTCTTAAGGAGTTAAATGCAAATACTTAAACTTAAAGTTGAAAAATATAAAAATTTCAAATTTTAAATAATCAAAATTTTAAATAAAATAACTAATATTTTAATATAACAATTTTAATTTTATTTTAAAATATAAATAAATAAGTCCTTTCCTTTCAAAAAATAAAAATAAATAAGTGCTTTATTAATAAAATTTTTAAAATTGAATGACAAGTAATTATATTTTGAAAAAGTCAAAATTAACATTAAACGGGTCCCACTCGATATCCGGGCAACCCACTTGAATTCAACATCACCCGATTCCACCTTATCCTCATAATTTTTCAAAAATTCAACGGCAACAATAGTCCCAGGGGCATCATCAATGATGAGGATGAGAACAGGGCGATGAGTATTGGGAGGAAATAAAGAAATACCTTCGACAACAACGGACGTTGATCGGTAGTAAACAAATAGAAGTTTGATTCGTTATGAGAGTACATAGATAATGCGAGCGTTTAATCAGGTATTGATAGTGTTTAGAATGGCGAGTGCCATTGGTATGGCGAAGTGGAGCTCGTACATTTAATTATTATATTAAATTATACAAAAATATAATTACTTGTCATTTAATATAGTAAATTATTATAAAATTATAATTATTTGTCATTTAATTTTAAATTTTTTATTAATAAAGCATTTATTTATTTTCTGTTTTTGAATGGAAAGGACTTATTTATTTATATTTTAAAATAAATAAATCATTACTTTAACATATTAGTTATTTTATTTTAAATATTGATTATTTAAAGTTAATTTTTTTATATTTTTCAACTTTAAGTTTAAGAATTTGCATTTAACAACTTAAGAACTAATACCCATTTTAAACTAATCAATTTCATCAATCAAGTGCAAGTCACATGTGACTTACTTGAGTTTTCTAATGAAATCCGTCAAAAATCCCTATTTTGCAAAGAAAGTGATAAGTCAGGCTCTATTTCGCTAAATTTCGGACGTCATACCCTTAACTGGTATCACCCAGTGGACTTTAAGCCCTATTTTGCTTACAAACAAACTTAACCATTTCTTTCCTACAAAATGATCATATGAAAATAAATTAGAAAAAGAAGACGTACCAACATTTATAGTATATTGCGTGAATCCTTACAATTGCGTTTGAGTCGTATCTATATCATATTTCGCGGGATGGTCGATTCTTACATACCTTCTCAAAGTACCGTATCCATCCCCGGCCTTGAAATCATATTGCATTGGACTATTCGTTATACAAAAGTTGCATTTTGCAATGAAATTTTTATTCTTCGCGTCAACGGGGATTTATTTTGAAGTATTTCGTCAAAACGTCATATTCATTTTTCTTGGGTTTAGGAGCGAAAGGGGGCTTTTTTGCTGCTTAACGATGCCACCCTCCCATTGTGGCTTCCATAGTATTGTCGTCACTTTCTTTAGTACCAGGAGTTGGAGTATCAATATTTTGTTGTGGCACAAAATTGTGAACCTCTTGCACTTCGTCATCATCTTCCCATTAAAACTTATTTTCATTTTGCCTCGAAAGTCCCACATTATAATTATAATAGGGACATTTATGGTCAACAAATTGTGGTGATGGTGCTTGGGAGGGACGAGGAAGGATTTCCTTGCCCTCTACCCATACTACCCTTTTTGCTTGTAAGACTTTTGAGCATATTCATATTTTAAATATGAAAATATATAAATGAAGGATGAAAAAGATGTTGGGTGAAATTATGGATATTTGATGAAAATATGGAAGTTAGATTATGATTTGAGATTAAGAATAAAAAAAAATTAACGAAATTTGTTATAGAAAGTTAAAAGAGAGTTAAGAGAGTTTGTGTGAAAAAAATTGTGAGGGGAAAGGGTGTTATTTACAGTTGAGGAAATATATTATGATAACAATTTTTTTCTTTTTTCGTGGACTGAATATGGTTAAAAACGATAAAAAAAAAAAAAAAGACTATTCTAGTTGTTAATTAACGGGCATGACGGCTAAATTTCGACAAATCTGATGAATTTCTGATATGATTGACGATATCCCACGGTTTTGCCAGTTTTGGGTCTGGTTTTGGTTCACCCGTTCAGAATCGCCGATTCAGGGTTTTTAAAATGCACAAATGGGAAACGAACCGGGTGAATCGCGGTTCCGAATCGAACGATCACGATTTTTGTCGGTTTCAATTCCGAGCTGGTTCGATGTTTCGGGCCGATTTTGGGCCCGGTTTGGCCATCCCTAGACCATAGTAGTACGTTAGTCAAAATGCAATTTTCTCATTCTAATTCTAAGAATTTTTACCCGCTTGTATTATGTATTGTATTATGTATAGTGTTTTTGATAATTATATTGCCAACTCACTTGTAATATTACCAATGATTTTTTATTTTTTTTAATAATGTTATAAAAAAAAAAAGCAAAAAACTTGTAAAAAACGCGTTTTTTGTTAAGTTAACAAAAAACGTGTTTTTCACCCGCGGTTCAATTTAACGGACGGTTCATATGCTTTTTCGGTCCGGTTCAATTTCTCGCGGCGTATTTGATTTTTGATTTCCTCATTTGTGCCTTTCAATTCGATTTTCCCTATTTTCATCATCTCCGAGCTGTTGCGGCGTATCAATTTCCACCGAGTTTCATCATCTCCGAGCTGTTTTCATTCGTGTTTTTACTTGTTATTCGACAATATGACCGGTCAATCCAAAGAAACGAGGAGCAAGAAGCGTAACGAAGGTATAATTTTACTTGTTTTCAGTCATATTGTTCTTCGATTTCAAATCAGTTGATCTGGTACTTAGAAAACACAAGCAAACATAAGCAAATGTTTGCTCTATTGAAACCCTAAATATAAGCAAACATAAGCAAATGTTGGTTCTATTGAAATCCTAAATATGGCACTTTTGAAACCGTTGCACTGTCACATTTACTTGCACTTGCACTATCGAAACAGTTGCACATTCACATTTAATTGAAAAAATAAGCAAATGTTGGCACTATAGATAACACTGGCTCTTTGAAACCATAACACGGGCACTTTCAAACCTTAAGACTGGCACTTTGAAACCATAAAACTGGCACCTTGAAACCATAATTCTGGCACTTTGAAATCATAAAACTGGCACTTTGAAATCATAAAACTGGCACTTTGAAAACACAAGCAAACATAAGCAAATGTTTGCTCTATTGTAACCCTAAATATAAGCAAACATAAGCAAATGTTGGCTCTATTGAAACCCTAAATATGTCACTTTGAAACCGTTGCACTGTCACATTTACTTGCACTTGCACTATCGAAACAGTTGCACATTCACATTTAATTGCAAAAATAAGCAAATGTTGGCACTATAGATAACACTGGCTCTTTGAAACCATAACACGAGCACTTTCAAACCTTAAGACTGGCACTTTGAAATCATAAAACTGGCACCTTGAAACCATAATTCTGGCACTTTGAAATCATAAAACTGGCACTTTGAAATCATAAAACTGGCACTTTGAAATCATGCTGCTGACACTGATGTAATGTTTTTTTGATATTTATTTTCAGTTCCATCAAAGCGTAAAAGAGTTGTGGATGATGATGATTTTGATATCACTATTAAGAGGCCTAAAGGGGGTGATAAATTTGAGCATTCGTGTACTCCCAAAAGACTCATTGAGCTCTGTTTAACTCCAGACCAGAAGAGAGATGTTAGGGCTATTGGATTTGGATATCTGTTGAATCTTGAGGTTAAGGTATTGCCGCTTAGGCTTGTTCAGTTTCTTGTTGATAGATTTGAACCAATCACAAGGATACAACAAATCAATTCATCAGATAAATATGTTATTACAGCATCAGATGTCTATGATATATTTTGTCTACCTAGGAATGTTGCAAAGTATAAGGTAAATCAATCATCCAGCATAAATATGGAATTGAGAAATCGATATTTTGAGGAATTTGGGTGTACTCAAGATGGTCTTCCTGCCTATAAACTTTTGGAATGCATTTCTGAGTTACATCAAGGTGGGGATGAATTTAAACGCTTGTTTGTGCTGTTTGTTGTTGGAATTTTTCTTGCCCCAGTAGTTACAAAAACAATTGATGTGTCACTGCTAAGTATTGTAGAAGACGTTTCACAGATAAGCAAGTTTGATTGGTGTCAATATGTTTTGGACAAATTATGTCAGGGTGTATTGAGGTTTAAGACTCAAAAAAAGAATTCAAAAAACTGTAGTGGATGTGTTATGGTGTTGGTGATTGCTTACCTTCAAAGATTTCCATTTCAAGGGGTGAAAGAATCAACTGTTCTCCCTTTGATTAATCATTGGAATGCTAAAAAATTCAAAGAGAGGATTGATTCCGAAGCGAAAGTTGGCTGGGGGAATTTAATTTTTTATGGACAGAATGTTTATCCTATAAGTAGGGTTGACGACGATTTTGTGGAGGAGGTACCCTGTGATTTTGTGGAGGAAGAATGTATTCCGTTAAGGATTGAAAGTGCTGCGAAGGAAAGAAATGAAGAGGCAAGCAATGTAAGTTCTGTCACTATTTATTACTTAAACTCGTACTTTGAATTTCTTATGATGGCACTATTGATTACTTAAACTGGCACAATGAATAACATGTACTGGCACTTAAAATACACACACTATTTTTCATTCTTA
Source organism: Adenophora triphylla var. japonica (assembly GCA_022495995.1). Classification (NCBI taxonomy): domain Eukaryota; kingdom Viridiplantae; phylum Streptophyta; class Magnoliopsida; order Asterales; family Campanulaceae; genus Adenophora; species Adenophora triphylla. The sequence goes on along the minus strand of JAFEMH010005042.1, from coordinate 142,289 downwards.
CTGTTTATTACTTAAACTGGTACTTTGAATTTCTTATGATGGCACTATTGATTACTTAAACTGGCACAATAAATAACATGTACTGGCACTTAAAATACACACACTATTTTTCATTCTTACTATTTTTCATTGTTGTAGGCTGTTAATGAGTCATGGAATATATTGAGGAAGGAACTTGACAATGCTGTCCATGCTCACATTGAAAGACTTAAATGTATCAAGAAAGATAAGGAAAGAAATGTAGCAGATGAGATGGGGGTAGAGAAAGAGAATGAGGAGAATGTGGAGGAGGAGGAAGTAGAAGATGATATTTTTTATGAAGAATATTTGTCTGAGATTGACAATATTATTTCAGACATTTTGAAGAAACCAAAAGGTGACATGGGAAAGAAAAGAAAAGGTTCAATTCCATCATTTGAGCTTTTATCTCAGGTATCTAGTGAGGAGAGAAGAGAACCTACAGAGCAGAAAGAACAGGAAGTTAATGAGATTTTTCGGGAGACAGATGATGTTGATATTGATAACATTATTGCGAATATAAATGAGAGCAGCTTTATGAGTTGTTATGAGATGTTGAATGTAGGGTGCACAGTGGACTGTGGGGAAGGTAATGAGGAATTTGTATACTGTTCTCGGTTTATGATCAACAACGCTGATTTGTTGCGACCGATGTTGAAGCTGAGAAAGGAGGCTGTTGACATGTGCATGTCTACACACTTTTCAAAGAATCTGAAGGAGTAAGCTATAAATTTATCAATACCCAAACAATGCCACCTTTTATGAATGTATACACTTGTATGTAAAAGCATTTACTAATTTATTTTTCTTTTACAGCAGTTGTGATCCTATTTACTCAATGTTCCATAGCTTAACGGTTGAAGATATTTTGAGCATGGATGAAGACAAGGAAATAACTTCAAATACCATCGAGAGTTGGGCTATTCTTCTTAATAAGATGGAGCGAAAGTCTGGTAGTATGAATAAGTTTATGTTTGGGCTTAGTCATTCTGTAAGTTCTTTATCTATGATGCTAGTACATTCAATAATTATATTATCTATGATTGTTTGTTAATTAAATTATATTTGTGTGCATTTTTAAATTTGATGTTATTAATGTGTTATACAGGCTGCTTGGATTCAACGTACAACGAAGACATCTCAAGATGTTATATCATCAGCTGGGCAAGAAATCACTGATAGTTTAATACATTGGATTGATATTAATTTTAATGATGCTGAGGGAGCTGATTTGAGTGAAGTTAAATTGGTATGCATTGTCATTTTATACATACATGTACTGGCACTTATTAATCAATAAACTGGTATAAAAGATCACTTGAACGGGTACTTTCAAACTCGATACCGGCACTTATTTTCTTGCGCTTCTTTTGCCCCGCCATAGAGGTGATAACAAGAGTGGCCATTACACACTTTTTGTTGTCAATACTGAGAGTCAATCATTTCAGTATCTTGACAACTTGCCAATGAATGATTGGAAGAGACAGAACGTACCAAAACTTGCTCATAGCATGATAATCTTATTTATTGAATTGTTTTTTTTTTTTTTTTTTTTTGTTATTTTCTTTACCAGAACTTCCATATTAATTTTGCTGTTTTTTTTCATTGCAGCAAGAACCCTTCAAAAATTTCTTAAATCACATAAATCATCCAAGTGCTGCAAATATATCGAATTTTAAGTTTGAGCATATGCAAGTTGATTGGATTTTGAAAGATAATTACGATGGTAATAGTGATCATGGAGTATACCTAATGGCTGAAATGAGACAATTTAATGGCGCAATTTACTCTTGCCCTGAGTTGTGTGATAAGTCATCAAGAGTGCGTATGAGGGCCGAGATTCTAGCAAGCTTACTTCTTTGTGATATTAATACTGAACGACATCATTTACTGAAGCAGTTAGGGTTGTTTACAAGCGATAAAAGAGAAGCCATGAAGAAGATTGATGAAGAAGAAGAAAAGAAAAGGGAAGAAGAAGAAGAAAAAAAAAGAAAGAAGAAGAAAAGAAAAGGAAAGAAGAAGAAAAAAAAAGAAAGAGGTAGAAAAAAAGAAAAAATCAGATGATGATATGAGGGTTGGAAAGAAGTATCAGACTAGGAAAGCAACAACAAAACAATGAATTAGTGTTTTGTATCTGAATTGTTTGTATTTGAATTGTTTGTATTTGAAGTATTGTTTTTTTATGAGTGAATTAGTGTTATTTTTAACATTTTTATTGATGCAATGTTGGTACATATGTTCATGGAACAGCTCATGGTCAATGAATTCAATGCACTTACCATTACAGACAAATTTATCACTATTTCATCATTAAAGACAAACTGGCACTCCAAATAACATAAATTGGCACTCCAAATAAGTAATACTGGCATTCTAAATAACACAAACTGGCACTTAAATCAACTAAGTTTTACTGACTCTAAACAACACTCACTGTACAATATTATAAAAAATACTGGCATTCTAAATAACAAAAACTGGCACTTCAAACCACACTAACTGGCACTTCAATAACAAAAGAGTGGCTGAAGCTACAAATAAGTAAGACTGGCACTCGAAATAATACAAACTGGCACTCCTTATAATTGATACTGGCACTCCAAACAACACAAACTGGCATATTAATTTTGCTTTTTTTTTTTTTTTTGCAGCAATCAATCTTCAAATACTTCATCAAATAATAAACACTGGCTCATTCAATAACAAAGACTGGCAATACAAAATCTATGTACTGGCAATATATTTAATAAAATGTAAATGTGCATCACTGGTACTTAAAATATTAAACAATGGCACATTCAATAACAAACACTGGCATATTAAATAAGCAAAACTGGCACTACTTAAAAAATTATAATACAATCAGTTGTAACAGTGTGAAAACAATAAAGTTTGGTTACAAAAATATCAAATCAAGTGTTCATTCGGGGTCTTCGAACCATACTCATTAGTAATTGGTTTTCTCCGTTCACACTTTGTTTTAGGTTTTCTTTTTCTACCCTTTGTATCTGCATGTACAGGATCCGTCACTGTAGGTGCACTAAATATTGTGATTGTTGAAGCACTATTATTTTCACTTGTTGTTGGTCCAACACCTTGTACATTTCGGGAGAGTATTTCTTGTACTAGCAATGTATCTCTATTAAACCCATCTTTTAGAATTCTTCTTGCATCACTGTTTTCATGGCATGTCATCATTAAATCGTAGTACTTTCTCGCCATCTGTTGTTTCCAAGGAATTGAATTGTGTTGCTCAGTTGGAGTAGTAGATATTCCTTGGTAAGTTTTATTCCATACATTTGATTTGGCTGTCTTTGTCCACCTTTTTGAATGTACTCTTCCGGTATCCGATCGATATTTGTCAAGTTGAGAACCTTAATGCAATGAAAGCACAACCAACCGACTTCACTAAAATGCTTGCATGTACAGTTCACAGTAATCTTTTCATTATTTCGCGAGAAAAGTACCCTTTCAAACTTGTCTGGATGGTTCTCATGAGCAACATCAAACAACTTGTTGTTTTCATCCAAGCAAAAGCCAATATTAAACTTTGCAGCAAAAGTTGCCTTGACCTTATTCTCAAAAAATCTGAATATTTCCTCCGTGTAAACCTCCCTTGCATGTCTTATTAAAGCTCCATGTATTTCTGTGCGAGACTTTGAGTTTATTGAATCAAATTCCTTTCGTTGCTCCATACTTCTCCAACGTCTTACCGTCTCATTGAATATATTAAAGAATTGTGTTAGGGACGTGCTTCTATTTGCTTTGAAACATATGGCATGATTTGTGCTCTCACATCTCTGTGAAGATAATATGCCAGCTGAGAAGAAATCTTTACTCAATGCTGTACACCATTTCTCTCTTAAGCTATATAAACGATTGAACCATCTGTTCTCAAGAAGGTTATATTTTTCTAGCATTGAATGCCAACAATTTTCAAACTCAGATTCATCACTACATCCTCTCAAGCAATTGTTGAATTCCTTTTTAAATTCTTCATCTGTCTTTAGTTGTCCAAAGTGAGATATAGCATTTTGTTGAATGTGCCACAAGCATAACCTATGTCTTGTTCTTCCCTCAAAAACCTGTCAATAATTTATAATATAGTCAAACACTGTCATTAATAAAGCTATACACTGGCACTATAAAATAATAACACTAGCAATTATAAATCTAACACCGGTTATTCATAACACCGAACCGGCACTTATTAATTCAAGAACCGGCATTAACTAAACCAAGAACTCGGCACATATAAAAAGCCGTTACAAATCATATAATTTACCTACTCCAGTCAAACATTGGAAATTACATAATCGGTGAATGTTAACAATTCTGTAAAAGTCGTTACAAATCATATAATTTACCTACTCCAGTCAAACATTGGAAATTACATAACCAGTGAATGCTAACAATTCTATGTAAAAAGCTGTTACACAATAGTCAAACATTGGAAATTACATAACCAGTTAATGTTAAAGCATTTACAAACCAAACAAAAATAGTGTAGGTATATGCACTATAAATAGGAAGGGGCTAGACACTTGCACTATACAACACATGAAATGGATATTTCAAAATTACATCTCTTCATTCATTAAAATCAGTTCTCTTATAATTTCAAGCAATATGTCCTCAAATGATGAGTATGACTCTGATGAGAAAGAGTTTAGGAGTGCCTTTCGTGAAATGACAAAGAAACTCCACTTTGGTCATCTTCGTATCCCTCAGACTGACTGGACATCTCCAGATAAGTTGTATGTATGCCCTCTACAGCCTTGTGCAGGGCGTAAGATACGTGAAAGGAACCAAACTGCAATGCTTCAGCATGCCTTTGATTCTTGTGCACCCACTTCCTCTTTCTCCAATGTTGTCAAAGCTGAGCACAAGGCTTTGGCAAAATACCTTAAGGAGTATTTGGAGTTGTTTGGACCTGTGGAAATTCCTTCTTGCAAGAAGGACAAGGTCAAGAAGAAGCCCTTTGACAAAGGTGATGGAGGATGTGGTGGAGTTTCTGGTGTTAAGACTTATGGTAGTTATGGGAAGGGAAAAAATGTAATTTAAATTTGTTTCAATTTAGTAAATTATTTTCTTTCCTAAAAAACATGTCAATAATTTATAATATAGTCAAACACTATAAAATCTAACACTGGTACATTATAACAAATGATCTGGCACTTACTAACACAAGTACTGGCAAAGTCTAAAACATGAACTGGCATTTAATTAGACAAGTAGTGACACTATCTAAAACATGTATTGGCACTTACTAACACAAGTACTGGCACTGTCTAAAACATGTACTGGCACATAATAACACATGCAATGGCACATAGTAAAAAAACAATAAATGAAACATTGGAAATAAAATAAAAGTTACCTCTTCAATCGCTTTCGACATTGCAAAGTCTTGATCGGTGAAAATTGTTTTTGGTTCTTTTCCACCCATTGATTTTACAAATTCTTTGAGAAGCCAAGCAAATGTTTCTGTCTTTTCACTTGTTAAGAAAGCACAACCAAACATCACAGTGTTCCAGTGGTTGTTCACCCCAACTATTGGTGCACAAATCAAATTGTATTTATTTGTGTTATAAGTTGTATCAAACACAACAACATCCCCATACAATTCATAATCCTCCCTCATCATACCATCTCTCCAAAACAAAGTACTGAGTCTACTTTCTTCCCCAAACTGCATTTTGAAGTAGAATCCTTCATCCTCAATTTGGCTCAGTCTATCAACTACAGTCTGTGCATCGCCCATTTCTATTTTTTCCATTCTCAATCTCTGTACAAAGTTAAGATGATCTCTTCTTGTATGCTCAACATATTCTTCCCCACCAGCTGTTTTTGCCAAAACATTAAATCCATCGGTTGGCTTGATGCCAGCTTCTTCAAATTGCTCTATTATTTTTCCTGTAGCTTCTGATATCGACCTCTCGCTACGCTTGAAGTGGTTCCATTCTGGCCTTGTCATCTCATGGTTGTGTTCAGTTTCGTGCCGTGCAACCACATACAAGTCTTCCTTAATTAACAATTTTACTCTCATAAGAGCCTGACAACCTGCCCTTTTAGAAGAGGCTTTCTTTTTCCTCATTTTCCTCTTTGGGTTTTCAATTCGTTCCAATGGAGATGGAATCTCTACTTCACCGACTTCTATTAGAGCTGGAACATCAATTTCTTTTCCTCTTTGTGTGTATCCTTGACATGAACACATAAAATATTTATCTATTGGCCTTGATGTTTTCTTAGAGACACGCGAGGTTGTCATTTTAACACTGAATCCCAAGGCATTGGAATGATCCTTGTACAATTGATACAGTTCTTCCCATGTCTTTGCTTTTATACTCAGCAGTGATGAAGTAATATCAATATGGCTTGCTGCAAATAAAAATAAAAAATTAGATTGGAAATAACATTGAAAAAACAGATGCTGGCATATTACATTGAAAATACTGGTACTTGAAATAAGTAATACTGGCATTCCAAATAAAACTCACTGGCACTTCAAAAAACACTTATAGGACAATATTATAAAAAACACTGGATCATTCAAAAATTAAAACTGACACTTCAAACCACACTAACTGGCACTTCAATAATAACAAAGTGGCTGAAGCTACAAATAAGTAACACTGGCACTCGAAAAAACACAAACTGGTACTTAAAATAATTAATACTGGCACTCCTATCAACATAAACTGGCAATTCAAACAACATACACTGGATATTATATTTATTGAGGAAGTATATTCCGTCGAATACACCTCCTTCAACAGTAATAAATAATGATAAGTTTGCTTGTCTTTAATGGTCAAAGAGTAATAAATGTGTACAGTTGGTAAGTGCATTGAATTTATTGACCAACTTTTTTGACTGGTTTCAAGTACTCAGCCTATATAAATCTGTCCAAAGGCAAGCATATACATCAAGTTCAAGAAAAATTCTACCTTTAATAAATTTTTTAGCGATGAACAAAGGCAAGGGAAATTCTATTGAGCCAACTTTGGGTTATTCAAATAAAGACAAAAGTTGGAAAATATACATGGTGTGCTACCAAAAATTCATCTATGGTCATCTTGTTGTTTTGCAGCCTTCTTCTGCAAATGGTACTCCCTCATTTCGTTGTCCATTGGAGCCATGTAATGGACACAATTGTAGGGATAAGGATTATGTGGGGATAGTCAATCATGCTCATGAGTTTGGCAACTCTCACAACATTGATAAAGCTGCTAGGATTCACCACAAGGCTTTGGAAATGTATTTGGAATGTATTTTGAATGAATATGATCCAAAAAACAAATTGAATGAAAACGTAGGCGATGATGGAGCAGGTGGTAGTGGTAGTTTTAATTGTACTAAATTCTGTTTTTAATTTTGTTGTGTTTGATGTATTTTTATGATACTTTGTTCATTGAAGTGCCAGTTTGTGATTTTAGGAGTGCCCAGTATCACATATTTGGAGTGCCAGTTTGACTTATTGAAGTTCCAGTTTGTGTTATTTGTAGCTTCAGCCAATGTCTTTTTATTGAAATGCCAGTTTGTGTTTTTAGGAGTGCCAGTATTATATATTTGGAGTGCCAGTTTGACTTATTGAAGTTCCAGTTTGTGTTATTTGTAGGTTCAGCCACTGTCTTGTTATTGAAGTGCCAGTTTGTGTGGTTTGAAGTGCCAGTTTTAATTTTTTAATGTGCCAGTATTTTTTATAATATTGTCCAGTGAGTTGTTTAGAGTGTCAGTGATACTTTTGTTGATTGAAGTGCCAGTTTGTGTTGTTAGGATTGCCAGTTTGTGTTATTTGGAGTGCCAGATTGTGTTTTTTTTAATATTTTCAGTGAGTGTTGTTTAAATGCATGCACTAGGACAGGTGTTCCATGTTGAGTAATAAAAAAACAAAAACAGTCACGAATTCAAAAGTTGTCCCAACTAGTACTGCTCCATTTTGTCCATAAGCAATAATGTCACGGATTCAACAGTCACGGATTCAACAGTCATGAATTCAACAGTCATGAGTAATAAATGTGTACAGTCACGGATTCAACAGTCACGAATTCAACAGTCATGAGTAATAAATGTGTACAGTCACGAATTCAAAGAGTCACGAGTAATAAATGTGTACAGTCACGGATTCAGTATAAATAAGTTAGATCTTCACTTCTTTTTTATTTCTAAATTTCATCTAAAAAGCAATCAATTTCTCAGTATGAGTACGAGTAGGTCAGTCAAGACTGAGAAAAATATTGAAGACAATGACTGAGAAAAATATTGAAGACAATGAAGAAGAAAGAGGTGCTAAAAAAATTGCAGGTTTCTTAGAAGATATTAAGGAGGGATATTATAGTTTGTGGAACAGTTCAGATAACCTTCACTGCCCATTCTGTGACAATAAGAACAGCAAGAAATCAACATGGATTTGGGATTCTCTTCTGTTACATGCCAAGGATCGTGGGGCAACTAAAGCTTATGGAGAGCATGATATGTTCCAGCACTCTGCACTCTATAAGTTTATGGAGAGCATGAATGAATGAATAATTTGTTATGTGTTTGGTGTTTTGTTTGTTGAGTTGGCTTGTTTGTTTGTAGTTTTCTTTTAAACGTATAATATCTACTGTTTAATAAATTTTTCTTTAGATCTGAAGTGCCAGTTAGTTTGGTTTGAAGTGCTAGTTTTAATTTTTGAATGTGCCAGTATTATTTATTTGATGGCACACTAAATGGCACTTTAATAACAAGAGAGTGGATGAAGCTACAAATAACACAAAATGAAACTTCAATAAATCAAATTGGCATTCTAAATATGTGATACTGGCACTCCAAACAATACAAACTGGCACTACAATAACAAGACAGTGGCTGAAGCTACAAATAACACAAACTGGAACTAAATAACACAAACTGGCATTCCAAGTAAGTCATACTGGCACTCCTAAAAACACAAACTGGCACTTCAATAACAAAACATTGGTTGAAGCTACAAATAACACAAATTGGAAATAATTAATACAAACTGGCACTCAAAATAAGTGATACTGGCACTCCTAAAAACACAAACTGGAACTTCAATGAACAAAGTATCCTAAAAATTTAAAACTGGCACTCCAAATATATGATACTGGCAGTCCTAACAACACAAACTGGCACTTCAATAACAAGACAGTGGCTGAAGCTACAAATAACACAAACTGGAACTAAATAACACAAACTGGCACTCCAAATAAGTGATACTGGCACTCCTAAAAACAAAAATTTGCACTTTAATAACAAGACATTGGCTGAAGCTACAAATAACACAAACTGGAACTTCAATAAGTCAAACTGGCACTCCAAATATGTTATACTGGCAATTCAATCCACACTAACTGGCACTTCAACAACAAGACAGTGGATGAAGCTACAAATAACACAAACTGGAACTTCAATAAGTCAAACTGGCACTCCAAATATATGATACTGGCAGTCCAAACAACACTAACTGGCACTTCAATAACAAGATAGTGGCTGAATCTACAAATAACACAAACTGGCTGTGAGGACCCCAACCCGGAACCTACACGTGTTCCGAGCTAGAGCGTCCTCAAACTAACCCAAATTTCCTTAACTTTTAAAACCTTTATTTAACTTTCAAAAATAAATACAATTGTTGTAATCATTTCAAAATAAATCTACACCTTTTCACAATGGAGAAATAGTTGACTAACTTAGAAAGTAAGAAACTGTTTTAGTTACAAAAAGGCCTCGGTTATAACATAAAATGAAGATTTATAAATACAATTCCGTAAATGAATTATACCAAAGTACACCTTCTATACCAACCTAATCATACCCCGACAATTCCCACAATATAACTTCCAAACTCCTCACCGCCCTTACTTGGCTGGTCCACCTGTCTCGGAATCTAAAAACAGTAAAGGGAGAGGGGTGAGAATAAATCTCAGCAAGCTATTATGAATGCAGCAATATGCCATATAAGATGCAACACATAACAAGTTGCATATAACACGTTGGAAAAGCTGTAAACACCTTACATTACCTTGGTTTACCTTTTCCCGTCTCGAATGAGTGTCGCATAAACATTGGGTATAATAATACTCCAATCTTACGTGAGCCGCTTAAGCAATACTCACGTCTTATAAGACCCGTTTTCGGGGAACCAAATAAGACGGTAGCAACTCTGTAAGGCTTTGGGCTCAATACAGATGCGATACCCCATCCTGTGGCCACAGGAGGGGACGGCCACAATATAACATAATCCGATCACATTAGGTCACACTTCCCTAATTGATCGTATTATGTTATACCCCCAATGTCAGCTGACTCACACATTATCAAGCAAATAATAGATACTTGAATAAATCCACAAAGGGGATAAACAACATAGCAACATGGTAAAATATACTCATGCTCAACCAACATCATAGTGCAACATTTCTTTAACACACTATGCATAAATAAGCAATATAGTCACATGGTAAAATATACTCATGTTCAACCAATAATCGAGTGCGTATTTATATAATATACTAAGCATAATACAAGTCATGAATAGGTACTCAAGTAAGATGATGAGATATCTCCAACCCATCTTACTAGGTCATTATACGACAATATATGATCTCTACAAGGATCCAAGTTAACTCTACCAAGTTGGAGTCACCTTTACTAAACCGCCAAATGATTTCTAAGTCGGAGATAGAATGCTTCCGTATTCCCAATTTAACTCATTTAAGGTGTCATTAAGTGATACAATTGTTCTAAGTATAACCTAGGTTAGAAGGATTAATTCGTATCAGGAAAGGTTTGGTTCCAACTTTATATTGTTTAAGGATCATGCTAGGAGGTTACTAGTGAAATTTCAAATAAACAGTGGAATTGGGACAAAATCTGTCCAACATGGGCGACCGCCCATGCCACTTCGGGTGACCGCCCAGTGGGGTTTCCAAGGATTCAAGCTACGCCTTCTGGGCGGCCGCTCACCACCCCCGGGGCGACCGCCCAAGGCCCTTTTCCAGCCAAATTAAATTTCAATCCCCTTTTACTTAGGTTCATTTCCCTTTTAATTCTTCCTACAATTCAAGATCACCAAAGGAATCTCCTAACTTGCAAACCTCATAACTTTCCTACTAAACCATGAACCCAAAATAATTTAATCTTATATCATTTACCCTTTTAATCACTACCCATTTCACTATCACATTCTAATTATAAACTTCTTAATTTAATTAACCCAAATAACATAAACCTAGATTATTCCCACAAGATTTCCAACCCCTTCACCAATACATTTCAAGTTAATTCCTTTAAACTAACTTCACCCATTTAACTAAGCCATTTCAAGTTTCATTCTCTAAATCTAACTCCACCCATTTCTTCCCTTCTTTAACACTTCCAAGAACAACATCATTTTCCTATTACCTTAACCAATTTCTCCAATTCAAGAAAATTCCCAAAGCATCCAATAGACATTATAACAACAATAATAACAATAATATCTCATGAACATTTAGAGAAGAGAAGGGTCATAATAACTCACTTTAGAATAGGAGATGGGTTTAGGACTTTCTTAGCTTGATGAACTCCTCTTGGTCTTCCGATTCCAAAAGTACTCTCGGATCTAAAAATGGTGAAGGATTGCACTTGATAGGAGCTTGAGAAGAGGTGGGTTTCCAAATGTGTTTCCATGGAAGTTGAGAGATAAAGGGAAGAAGAAGAAGAAGGAGGGAGGTGGAGTATAAAAATGGATAAAGGAGAGGGGGGCCGGATTGAATGGGGGGAAGAGTGAGGGAAAAAGGGGAGAAGGTATGGTCCCCCTCACCATTAATTAAAAGGCTTTCAACATTTTATTTCTTTCCCCCTACACAAATTAAAGCCTAACTACTCACATTTTATTTATTGTCAATTATTATACTTTCTCCATAGACTTTATTTAATTTTCTCAATTATCTCATCCTAATATAAGAAATCTAAGATATAAAATGAACACATAATATTAACGATAATATTAGAAGCACACAATATGATGTTAAATTAGTGCCTAGGGTTAGGGTCGTTACACTCACTCCCCCTTAAAGGAAATTCGTCCCGAATTTGACTGTCACTTACCTAACTGATCAACCCGCATCGGTTACATGAATACCTCAGACTTCAATTCCCAAATAGTCTCTTCAATGTTGTGATTCTTCCCCAAAAAAATAAATTTCTAATTCCATTACAATATCACATTAAAACTCCAATTACTCTATAAGCTTCTCCAAGCCAGTCTATAAGTCAAATCACCAACCTTTTCTAAAGCTTCAAATGGATTAACGAACTTTGGCGCCAATTTACCTTAGGCCTTGCTTCTCCAAACTCACCCCAACAAATTAGAGATCGATATTTCTTCCCAAACTATACCTCATACAGTTTTATCTCAATGTTAGGATGATAACTACTATTATACGCACTTAACCACTGGTAACCATACGTCCTATTGACTACTAACATCCATTGTTCATGCCCGTAGCATATCATCAACCATAAGTAATGATTCCTCAAATTTTTACAAGGTTAAACTTAATAGCATTCCTACCTTCCCAAAAGGACCTTCCCGAACGATGTCTATCCAATCCATTTAACACTATGGGTTTTATACAATCGAACTACCCCCTAACATATGTGAGGACTTTATTAATAACATCTCGTCAAGCTTATATATATAACGAGTAGAAAATATAATTCAACTTTCTATAACAAAATAACATACCCTTCTTTACTTCCAATGTAACTTAATCACAAAATCTATAGTGATAAGACTCTCAAGTTCAACCTAGAACTCTAAATATTTTAATAAATCCTCTAACGTCAATATTCTATTATCATAATTCAATGTTTCAATTAGGTTCAGGCCTAGTGACAAATCAATATTCAAATTGAATGGTTGGCCGCCCACAACGGAGCGATCCAACTCCATAACAAAACCGAGTCTATTGTGACCGACACAATAATAACCCCACATTTATCAAATCATTTCTGACCAAAGCTTGAATACATTTAATCATTATAGGGGAACTAGGTTGCTTTTCTACTTGCTTCTGTACAATTTATATCTTTAGGATACCAAGTCTTTCTAAAAATTACAACATCTTTCAAAATTCCAAAGGATAATATAAAAAGAGATTCAAAGAGGCCGAATGGTTTATTTATTTAAAACCGGCCCATACCAGCTTTTAATTAACTAAACCACTCACAATTTAAGAAATTTCAAAAGATTGATAAGCTAACAAAAATAACTCGAGTGATTTAATTATCTACAACTCGTCCCCATACCAAAGGGTAGATAGTTAAATTACTCACAGATTTTAATTTACACGAAAACGGTTTACTGACCTTATTAAATCAACTATCCCCGAAGGGCACAATTGCTCATACCGAAGTTCAACATACAATCCAAAATTTTAAAGCACATATAAAACAATTCTAACATAATATTCTTGTTTGACTTCTATTTATAGTGTAACCACCACTCATAATATTTTTTACTTAGTTAAATTCCCTATAAGAAAACACAATCTCGTAATACTTATTACTATCTCCGATAAATAACACTAAAATATTCATTAAGATTATAAACTTGGTAAAGCATCCTCAATTCAATAATTCTTCAAGTTGAATATTCAACACCCTTACTTAATTTGAGTCATCTATTCCCTACCTTTGATATTGGTATTGTACTTAGCAACAACATATTGTAAACATCTAGTTCCCGATCAAATACCATAATTTCTAAATCAGAAAATATAATTGGAACTCACATAGATCAGTCATTCCCAAATTTCAGTTAAACATTACGGTATAATCTAACTTACCTCCCTATAACTATCAACAACTCAAAACCTGTATAACGTCAATATCTTCTGAGCATCACACCAATTCCTCATATGAGTCACGCAACTAAGTCAACATATACGGTGTACTCACCCTAAAGTACCCTGCCTTCCAGTAAGATTTATCCTCATTTATTTTCTCAACTAATGATAATCATCTCTCAAAACAAACCATATGCATATTTTATCAATTCCCCGAAGTTGGTCCTATAAGTCACCAATATCTACATCTATTATACTTCTTCACATTTACCCTATTTACCCTTCCATAACTAATACACAACCACAATTCACAACGGTCATATTAAATACAAATGTTGTCTTAAATGTATCCTTAGAACAAATATTCACTGTAATTGTAACACCCGAAATTCAACTAATAACCATTGAGTATCCTACTAGTTTCTAAAATCAGTCATACAATTTATCAACAGGTTATAGCGAATACTTATTCTTCACAGTTACTAATTTGAGATCTCTCTAAACTATAGATAACCACCAAGTATCACCTTTTCTAAAATAGTACTAATTTATCCCTACGGAGATTCGCTAAACTAATTATCTTCTTTATCAAATAATTTCACAAGTTGAATCATTAATTCATCATCCCAATTAGTGTCTTCTATCTAGGGATCCGAATACTAAAATAGTACTTTATATCAACTCAAAGCCTCAATATCCCTGCAAGATGATACCCGATGGAAACCCGAAACTCACATAGGAAGCACCACTTAGTCAATTTATAGGTGATATTACCTACAAGAATATTTGATTTTCTATTCGATTTAATAGCAAAATACCATCAATCTCTTCTTAGAGAATATACTTATAACACATAAGGCAAATATAGGTCGGCTTCTATAAGGATTCGTACTCGCGATATCTTATAAACCATATAATCTCGCTTAGACTATTATTTCCAATGCTAGTCTCATATATCTAGTCTCTACCACGAGACACCAATGTATAAATATTCACACAAGCTATGCAACCATAAACCACTCTTAATTAGGCCATAGACCAACTCTAAACTAAGAGTTCACCAATTCATTTACCACTGTACATGAGATAACTCAAGTGTCCTTTACTCAAATATAACACATAACTCAAATAACCTTCACATTCTTTAGATCATACTTTCGACAATTACGCATATATGACATAATAGCAATTAATGACTTATCCGCCTCAACCACACGCTGAGGCAAATCAAACATAGATAAGGAGACTCGCTTCTTGCGACACCCTCCCCAAATACAACAACTACTAAAATATTTCAGGTCAATATAACAATAATTCACGGGTTGGTATATCTACCATATCCACCGGCAATCCATGCTCACTTAATCACAACTATCATGATAAACAAGAATGATTCGAGGTACTCTCCCATAAGAGTAGAACCTTCAGCACATAAGACAACTTTTAGGCCAATTATGCAAATAAAGATGAAATGTAATGCCACATGAGAACGACTGTACGAGGATTTATAAAAGTATGAACCCTAACTCCTGAGACAGGTAAAATACCTCAAATGATGGTGGAGGAATCTATCTTTCCATAACTCACCTTTCCTTGATTTCTTGGTTGGTCAATATCATTTTCTGTCTTTGAACAAATTCCTGCATTAAACTTTCGACGTAAGTTATCGCACACTCTCACTCAGCTAGACTCTACCCGAGAACTCTAACCGAGCTCTGATACCAACTGTGAGGACCCCAACCCGGAACCTACACGTGTTCCGAGCTAGAGCGTCCTCAAACTAACACAAATTTCCTTAACTTTTAAAACCTTTATTTAACTTTCAAAAATAAATACAATTGTTGTAATCATTTCAAAATAAATCTACACCTTTTCACAATGGAGAAATAGTTGACTAACTTAGAAAGTAAGAAACTGTTTTAGTTACAAAAAGGCCTCGGTTATAACATAAAATGAAGATTTATAAATACAATTCCGTAAATGAATTATACCAAAGTACACCTTCTATACCAACCTAATCATACCCCGACAATTCCCACAATATAACTTCCAAACTCCTCACCGCCCTTACTGGCCGGGTCCACCGTCTCGAATCTAAAAACAAGAAAGGGAGAGGGGTGAGAATAAATCTCAAAGAAGTTATTATGAATGCAAAGAATATGCCATATAAGATGCAACACATAACAAGTTGCATATAACACGTTGGAAAAGCCGTAAACACCTTACATTACCTTGGTTTACCTTTTCCCGTCTCGAATGTAGTCGTGCAACATTGGGTATAATAATACTCCAATCTTACGCGTGAGCCGCTTAAGCAATACTCACGTCTTATAAGACCCGTTTTTCAGTGGAACCAAATAAGACAAGAGCAACTCGTAAGGCTTTTGGCTCAATACAGATGCTATACCCCATCCTGTGGCCACAGGAGGGGACGGCCACAGATATAACATAATCCGATCACATTAGGTCACACTTCCCTAATTGATCGTATTATGTTATACCCCCAATGTCAGCTGACTCACACATTATCAAGCACATAATAGATACTTGAATAAATCCACAAAGGGGATAAACAACATAGCAACATGGTAAAATATACTCATGCTCAACCAACATCATAGTGCAACATTTCTTTAACACACTATGCATAAATAAGCAATATAGTCACATGGTAAAATATACTCATGTTCAACCAATAATCGTAGTGCAAGTATTTATATAATATACTAAGCATAATACAAGTCATGAATAGGTACTCAAGTAAGATGATGAGATATCTCCAACCCATCTTACTAGGTCATTATACGACAATATATGATCTCTACAAGGATCCAAGTTAACTCTACCAAGTTGGAGTCACCTTTACTAAACCGCCAAATGATTTCTAAGTCGGAGATAGAATGCTTCCGTATTCCCAATTTAACCCATTTAAGGTGTCATTAAGTGATACAATTGTTCTAAGTATAACCTAGGTTAGAAGGATTAATTCGTATCCGGAAAGGTTTGGTTCCAACTTTATATTGTTTAAGGATCATGCTAGGAGGTTACTAGTGAAATTTCAAATAAACAGGGAATCGGGACAAAATCTGTCAACATGGGCGACCGCCCATGCCACTTGGGTGACCGCCCAAGTGGGGTTTCCAAGGATTCAAGTTACTGCCTTCTTGGGCGGCCGCTCACCACCCCTTGGGCGACCGCCCAAGGCCCTTTTCCAGCCAAATTAAATTTCAATCCCCTTTTTACTTAGGTTCATTTCCCTTTTAATTCTTCCTACAATTCAAGATCACCAAAGGAATCTCCTAACTTGCAAACCTCATAACTTTCCTACTAAACCATGAACCCAAAATAATTTAATCTTATATCATTTACCCTTTTAATCACTACCCATTTCACTATCACATTCTAATTATAAACTTCTTAATTTAATTAACCCAAATAACATAAACCTAGATTATTCCCACAAGATTTCCAACCCCTTCACCAATACATTTCAAGTTAATTCCTTTAAACTAACTTCACCCATTTAACTAACCCATTTCAAGTTTCATTCTCTAAATCTAACTCCACCCATTTTTTCCCTTCTTTAACACTTCCAAGAACAACATCATTTTCCTATTACCTTAACCAATTTCTCCAATTCAAGAAAATTCCCAAAGCATCCAATAGACATTATAACAACAATAATAACAATAATATCTCATGAACATTTAGAGAAGAGAAGGGTCATAATAACTCACTTTAGAATAGGAGATGGGTTTAGGACTTTCTTAGCTTGATGAACTCCTCTTGGTCTTCCGATTCCAAAAGTACTCTCGGATCTAAAAATGGTGAAGGATTGCACTTGATAGGAGCTTGAGAAGAGGTGGGTTTCCAAATGTGTTTCCATGGAAGTTGAGAGATAAAGGGAAGAAGAAGAAGAAGGAGGGAGGTGGAGTATAAAAATGGATAAAGGAGAGGGGGCCGGATTGAATGGGGGAAGAGTGAGGGAAAAAGGGGAGAAGGTATGGTCCCCTCACCATTAATTAAAAGGCTTTCAACATTTTATTTCTTTCCCCTACACAAATTAAAGCCTAACTACTCACATTTTATTTATTGTCAATTATTATACTTTCTCCATAGACTTTATTTAATTTTCTCAATTATCTCATCCTAATATAAGAAATCTAAGATATAAAATGAACACATAATATTAACGATAATATTAGAAGCACACAATATGATGTTAAATTAGTGCCTAGGGTTAGGTCGTTACACTCACTCCTTAAAGGAAATTCGTCCCGAATTTGACCGTCACTTACCTAACTGATCAACCCGCATCGGTTACATGAATACCTCAGACTTCAATTCCCAAATAGTCTCTTCAATGTTGTGATTCTTCCCCAAAAAAATAAATTTCTAATTCCATTACAATATCACATTAAAACTCCAATTACTCTATAAGCTTCTCCAAGCCAGTCTATAAGTCAAATCACCAACCTTTTCTAAAGCTTCAAATGGATTAACGAACTTTGGCGCCAATTTACCTTAGGCCTTGCTTCTCCAAACTCACCCCAACAAATTAGAGATCGATATTTCTTCCCAAACTATACCTCATACAGTTTTATCTCAATGTTAGGATGATAACTACTATTATACGCACTTAACCACTGGTAACCATACGTCCTATTGACTACTAACATCCATTGTTCATGCCCGTAGCATATCATCAACCATAAGTAATGATTCCTCAAATTTTTACAAGGTTAAACTTAATAGCATTCCTACCTTCCCAAAAGGACCTTCCCGAACGATGTCTATCCAATCCATTTAACACTATGGGTTTTATACAATCGAACTACCCCCTAACATATGTGAGGACTTTATTAATAACATCTCGTCAAGCTTATATATATAACGAGTAGAAAATATAATTCAACTTTCTATAACAAAATAACATACCCTTCTTTACTTCCAATGTAACTTAATCACAAAATCTATAGTGATAAGACTCTCAAGTTCAACCTAGAACTCTAAATATTTTAATAAATCCTCTAACGTCAATATTCTATTATCATAATTCAATGTTTCAATTAGGTTCAGGCCTAGTGACAAATCAATATTCAAATTGAATGGTTGGCCGCCCACAACGGAGCCGATCCAACTCCATAACAAAAACCGAGTCTATTGTGACCGACACAATAATAACCCCACATTTATCAAATCATTTCTCGGACCAAAGCTTGAATACATTTAATCATTATAGGGGAACTAGGTTGCTTTTCTACTTGCTTCTGTACAATTTATATCTTTAGGATACCAAGTCTTTCTAAAAATTACAACATCTTTCAAAATTCCAAAGGATAATATAAAAAGAGATTCAAAGAGGCCCGAATGGTTTATTTATTTAAAACCGGCCCATACCAGTTTTAATTAACTAAACCACTCACAATTTAAGAAATTTCAAAAGATTGATAAGCTAACAAAAATAACTCGAGTGATTTAATTATCTACAACTGTCCCATACCAGTGGTAGATAGTTAAATTACTCACAGATTTTAATTTACACGAAAACGGTTTACTGACCTTATTAAATCAACTATCCCCGAAGGGCACAATTGCTCATACCGAAGTTCAACATACAATCCAAAATTTTAAAGCACATATAAAACAATTCTAACATAATATTCTTGTTTGACTTCTATTTATAGTGTAACCACCACTCATAATATTTTTTACTTAGTTAAATTCCCTATAAGAAAACACAATCTCGTAATACTTATTACTATCTCCGATAAATAACACTAAAATATTCATTAAGATTATAAACTTGGTAAAGCATCCTCAATTCAATAATTCTTCAAGTTGAATATTCAACACCCTTACTTAATTTGAGTCATCTATTCCCTACCTTTGATATTGGTATTGTACTTAGCAACAACATATTGTAAACATCTAGTTCCCGATCAAATACCATAATTTCTAAATCAGAAAATATAATTGGAACTCACATAGATCAGTCATTCCCAAATTTCAGTTAAACATTACGGTATAATCTAACTTACCTCCCTATAACTATCAACAACTCAAAACCTGTATAACGTCAATATCTTCTGAGCATCACACCAATTCCTCATATGAGTCACGCAACTAAGTCAACATATACGGTGTACTCACCCTAAAGTACCCTGCCTTCCAGTAAGATTTATCCTCATTTATTTTCTCAACTAATGATAATCATCTCTCAAAACAAACCATATGCATATTTTATCAATTCCTGAAGTTGGTCCTATAAGTCACCAATATCTACATCTATTATACTTCTTCACATTTACCCTATTTACCCTTCCATAACTAATACACAACCACAATTCACAACGGTCATATTAAATACAAATGTTGTCTTAAATGTATCCTTAGAACAAATATTCACTGTAATTGTAACACCCGAAATTCAACTAATAACCATTGAGTATCCTACTAGTTTCTAAAATCAGTCATACAATTTATCAACAGGTTATAGCGAATACTTATTCTTCACAGTTACTAATTTGAGATCTCTCTAAACTATAGATAACCACCAAGTATCACCTTTTCTAAAATAGTACTAATTTATCCCTACGGAGATTCGCTAAACTAATTATCTTCTTTATCAAATAATTTCACAAGTTGAATCATTAATTCATCATCCCAATTAGTGTCTTCTATCTAGGGATCCGAATACTAAAATAGTACTTTATATCAACTCAAAGCCTCAATATCCCGGCATGATACCCGATGGAAACCCGAAACTCACATAGGAAGCACCACTTAGTCAATTTATAGGGTGATATTACCTACAAGAATATTTGATTTTCTATTCGATTTAATAGCAAAATACCATCAATCTCTTCTTAGAGAATATACTTATAACACATAAGGCAAATATAGGTCAGTTCTATAAGGATTCGTACTCGCGATATCTTATAAACCATATAATCTCGCTTAGACTATTATTTCCAATGCTAGTCTCATATATCTAGTCTCTACCACGAGACACCAATGTATAAATATTCACACAAGCTATGCAACCATAAACCACTCTTAATTAGGCCATAGACCAACTCTAAACTAAGAGTTCACCAATTCATTTACCACTGTACATGAGATAACTCAAGTGTCCTTTACTCAAATATAACACATAACTCAAATAACCTTCACATTCTTTAGATCATACTTTCGACAATTACGCATATATGACATAATAGCAATTAATGACTTATCCGCCTCAACCACACGCGGAGGCAAATCAAACATAGATAAGGAGACTCGCTTCTTGCGACAGTCCTCCCCAAATACAACAACTACTAAAATATTTCAGGTCAATATAACAATAATTCACGGGTTGGTATATCTACCATATCCACCGGCAATCCATGCTCACTTAATCACAACTATCATGATAAACAAGAATGATTCGAGGTACTCTCCCATAAGAGTAGAACCTTGACATAAGACAACTTTTAGGCCAATTATGCAAATAAAGATGAAATGTAATGCCACATGAGAACGACTGTACGAGGATTTATAAAAGTATGAACCCTAACTCCTGAGACAGGTAAAATACCTCAAATGATGGTGGAGGAATCTATCTTTCCATAACTCACCTTTCCTTGATTTCTTGGTTGGTCAATATCATTTTCTGTCTTTGAACAAATTCCTGCATTAAACTTTCGACGTAAGTTATCGCACACTCTCACTCAGCTAGACTCTACCCGAGAACTCTAACCGAGCTCTGATACCAACTGTGAGGACCCCAACCCGGAACCTACACGTGTTCCGAGCTAGAGCGTCCTCAAACTAACACAAATTTCCTTAACTTTTAAAACCTTTATTTAACTTTCAAAAATAAATACAATTGTTGTAATCATTTCAAAATAAATCTACACCTTTTCACAATGGAGAAATAGTTGACTAACTTAGAAAGTAAGAAACTGTTTTAGTTACAAAAAGGCCTCGGTTATAACATAAAATGAAGATTTATAAATACAATTCCGTAAATGAATTATACCAAAGTACACCTTCTATACCAACCTAATCATACCCCGACAATTCCCACAATATAACTTCCAAACTCCTCACCGCCCTTACTTGGCTGGTCCACCTGTCTCGGAATCTAAAAACAGTAAAGGGAGAGGGGTGAGAATAAATCTCAGAAGCTATTATGAATGCAAAGAATATGCCATATAAGATGCAACACATAACAAGTTGCATATAACACGTTGGAAAAGCTGTAAACACCTTACATTACCTTGGTTTACCTTTTCCCGTCTGAACAGTAGTCGTACAACATTGGGTATAATAATACTCCAATCTTACTGTGAGCTGCTTAAGCAATACTCACGTCTTATAAGACCCGTTTTTCAGGGAACCAAATAAGACAGTAGCAACTCTGTAAGGCTTTTGGCTCAATACAGATGCTATACCCCATCCCGTGGCACGAGGAGGACGGCCACAGATATAACATAATCCGATCACATTAGGTCACACTTCCCTAATTGATCGTATTATGTTATACCCCAATGTCGGTGACTCACACATTATCAAGCACATAATAGATACTTGAATAAATCCACAAAGGGGATAAACAACATAGCAACATGGTAAAATATACTCATGCTCAACCAACATCATAGTGCAACATTTCTTTAACACACTATGCATAAATAAGCAATATAGTCACATGGTAAAATATACTCATGTTCAACCAATAATCGTAGTGCGGTATTTATATAATATACTAAGCATAATACAAGTCATGAATAGGTACTCAAGTAAGATGATGAGATATCTCCAACCCATGCTTACTAGGTCATTATACGACAATATATGATCTCTACAAGGATCCAAGTTAACTCTACCAAGTTGGAGTCACCTTTACTAAACCGCCAAATGATTTCTAAGTCGGAGATAGAATGCTTCCGTATTCCCAATTTAACCCATTTAAGGTGTCATTAAGTGATACAATTGTTCTAAGTATAACCTAGGTTAGAAGGATTAATTCGTATCCCGGAAAGGTTTGGTTCCAACTTTATATTGTTTAAGGATCATGCTAGGAGGTTACTAGTGAAATTTCAGCGAAACGGGGAATTGGGACAAAATGCGTCAACATGGGCGACCGCCCATGCCACTTGGGTGACCGCCAAGTGGGGTTTCAAGGATTCAAGTTCTGCTTCTTGGGCGGCCGCTCACCACCCGGGCGACCGCCCAAGGCCCTTTTCCAGCCAAATTAAATTTCAATCCCCTTTTTACTTAGGTTCATTTCCTTTTAATTCTTCCTACAATTCAAGATCACCAAAGGAATCTCCTAACTTGCAAACCTCATAACTTTCCTACTAAACCATGAACCCAAAATAATTTAATCTTATATCATTTACCCTTTTAATCACTACCCATTTCACTATCACATTCTAATTATAAACTTCTTAATTTAATTAACCCAAATAACATAAACCTAGATTATTCCCACAAGATTTCCAACCCCTTCACCAATACATTTCAAGTTAATTCCTTTAAACTAACTTCACCCATTTAACTAACCCATTTCAAGTTTCATTCTCTAAATCTAACTCCACCCATTTTTTCCCTTCTTTAACACTTCCAAGAACAACATCATTTTCCTATTACCTTAACCAATTTCTCCAATTCAAGAAAATTCCCAAAGCATCCAATAGACATTATAACAACAATAATAACAATAATATCTCATGAACATTTAGAGAAGAGAAGGGTCATAATAACTCACTTTAGAATAGGAGATGGGTTTAGGACTTTCTTAGCTTGATGAACTCCTCTTGGTCTCCCGATTCCAAAAGTACTCTCGGATCTAAAAATGGTGAAGGATTGCACTTGGTAGGAGCTTGAGAAGAGGTGGGTTTCCAAATGTGTTTCCATGGAAGTTGAGAGATAAAGGGCAGAAGAAGAAGAAGGAGGGAGGTGGAGTATAAAAATGGATAAAGGAGAGGGGGGGCCGGATTGAATGGGGGGAAGAGTGAGGGAAAAAGGGGAGAAGGTATGGTCCCCCTCACCATTAATTAAAAGGCTTTCAACATTTTATTTCTTTCCCCCTACACAAATTAAAGCCTAACTACTCACATTTTATTTATTGTCAATCATTATACTTTCTCCATAGACTTTATTTAATTTTCTCAATTATCTCATCCTAATATAAGAAATCTAAGATATAAAATGAACACACAATATTAACGATAATATTAGAAGCACACAATATGATGTTAAATTAGTGCCTAGGGTTAGGGTCGTTATACTGGCACTCCAAATAAGTGATACTGGCACTCCTAAAAACACAAACTGGCATTTCAATAAAAAGACATTGGCTGAAGCTATAAATAACACAAACTGAAACTTCAATAAGTCAAACTGGCACTCCAAATAAGTGATACTGGCACTCATAAAAACACAAACTGGCACTACAATAACAAGACAGTGGCTGAAGCTACAAATAACACAAACTGGAACTAAATAACATAAACTGGCACTCTAAATAAATGATACTGACACTCCTATAAACACAAACTGGAACTTCAATGAACAAAGTATCCTAAAAAATTAAAACTGGAACTCTAAATAAGTGATACTGGCAATGTAAATAACACAATCTGGCAATTAAAAAAAATAAAACTGGTACTTCAAACTACTAGCATTATATATAAAATAACTGGCATTATGAAATTGGATTACCTGTATCGTGATTATCATCAACTTCGTGCAGAATTCGATCAATTACAGTAGCATTATCTCCAGTTTCATCTTCGTGCTGAATTTGATTAATTGCCGTAGCATTATCTCCAGTTTCATCTTCGTGCTGAATTCGATCAATTACAGTAGCATTACTTCCAGTTTCATCTTCAAAATCACGTAAGCCCATCATAACCTAATCAAAAATCGCCAGTATTGAATAAAACAATTAGGAACGATTGTAAATATATGAATTCATAGTCTATAATTGACAGTGAATCATATATTACCTAAATCGTCTGAAACGGAATGATTTTAGATTGAATTTTGATTTAGCTCGATGAATTTCTCTGTTGCGGCGTCGTAACTCTGTGTTTTACTGTGTGTGACTATGTGTTCGTTTGAATTTGATTTGACAAAATACGGTTCAATTTTGTTACTGAACCGATTTTCAGTTCAATTCGCGTATTTCAAATTTAATCGGGTTCAAAAACACATTTTTTCATAATGTTATGAAAAAACTAATTTTTCATAAGAGCTAACTAAAAAAAAATGACACGAGAGAAATCTGAAAGGAAAAAAAGGAAAGATAAAGTAATAGACACTTGTTAGTTGTCCCATGCAGTGACGGAAAGGTCAGAAAACGTATTAAATAGCGCGTGGTCTTGCACTTGTCTCTATTCGATGTTCTTTATTTTCCCTCTCTACCGCGTCAATAATTTTCTAATTTAACGTCAGTTTTCTCTCTCTCCCTCCCGGAAGTTTCCGGTGACCTCCCGACCACCCATTTATCCCCTCCCATCGTCAATCACCGCCACAAGCGGCAAGCCTCTGCCGCCGTCGTACCCCATCAAAGAAAATGTTTGATTTTGGAGATGAGTTGATAATTGACAGCTACAGAATACCATGGCTTGTTTGGATCCAACTAGTTGTGATGATTCTGCTCCTTGTTCTTCTCTACTCTCTCAGCATCTCCCCTTCAGATCTCTCCCTCAACTCCACCGCCACCGCCGTCCCTTCTACATCTTTTGCCGCTAACCGCCACCCACTCCTCTCCTCCTCCACCGCCACTTCTTTGCATCGTTCCAAGGTATGTAAACCCTCGATTACCACTTCCAATTTTTTAGATTTTATTTATAGTTTTTGTAAACTTGTTCAGTTGTTTGAGTTAGATATGAGTATACCATTTTCCTCGGTATAAAAATTAAAAATAAATAAATAGATCTCACTTCGCATTTTTAGAATTCAAGGTTTCCATTTCTTTTTGAATATTTTATCAATAAATGATGTCTTCAATCACTCTTTGAAACTGAGTTGACTAATCTATTTAAACAATATTTTTAGTAGAGATTGAATTTAATCTCACTCTGTCCCAAAATGAAAAAAAATAAATCAAATTTGAATTTTTTGTCATTCATTTTGGGACAGATAGAATTTAGGTTGTTAAAAAGAAAATTGTACAGGTTCGAGTTATCAATTGCCACTCGTTTTTTTGGTAATAAAGATTAAAAGAAATATAGAAAAATTAAAGATTTGAGTAATTGAAGGCCACTTGATTTTGTTGAGGACTAGGTAGTATTTCATTTTCTTAAGTAGTGATGTACAGCTCCCCAAGCTCTATGTACAATCCGTTGAGCATGATTAATCTGTCAACATCAAATATTACCCTGGCGATTAGCTTTTTATTCCTTACTTTCAGTATACTTAAAAGAATTATGTTAATGTCTTGGAGTATAAAATAAGATTGCGGATGCTATCGATAAGCCCATATTAGTATTACTTTAATCATAGTAATAACGATTAGAAAGGGATTTAATTGTTCTTAATAATTGCAAAATTACAAAAGAAGGGTCACTGCGGGATTGGTTAGACGGATAGGCGATAGCTTTGTTTTGTAATCACAAATGTGGCATGAATGGAAGAATCTGAGTTCTACCCGTATTTTACAATTTTTCACCAAAATTGTATTAATTTGCGTAAAAAAATTTAGCCCACTTTGGTTTATTGGTTTGAAATAAATCGTGCAAAACTTAAGCCTCTCGAAATTATTTGTTCTCAAAGTCGGGTCTGGTCAAGTGCATGTATATTTGGATTTAGTGGAATGGTAAAGTAGAAGGATCACACGCTTTTGTTGAATGAAAACAATATTAAGAGAAACGTGGAGATTATCTTTGATAATGATCTTATACCATTGGTTGATTTCAAGTGTAATACTCCCTCCGTCCCAATCTAAATGTCCAAACTTTTCTTTTTGGGTGTCCCATTGAAAATGTCCCATTTCCAAAAAAAGAAATTTTTTTTCACTATTCCACCCACTCATTCTCTCTCTTACTTTACTTTTACACTCACAATATTCTCTCTCCTAACTATTCCTCCCACTTATTTTCTCTCCTATTTAATTTTTCATACTCACAACATTTAAACGTTTTCTCTTTCCTACCTCACTTTTTCTCTTTCTTACCTCACTTTCCTTAATTCCCGCGCCGAACCCATTTTTGGACATTTAGATTGGGACGGAGGGAGTATAAAAGAGAGAGATTTATCGACTTTTCAATTAGGACAAAAGCGTATAAATTTAAGAAATTTCCTTTAATTTTCTGTTTTCATTTCGGCTCATTCTCTGTGATGTGACGGATAATCAACTCAACAATGCACAGCCCATAATTCCTTTATGCCAATATGGTAGGGCAGTAGGCAGCTTTAGAAATTGTACATCCAACTTAATTTAAATTAGACCTTTCCATCATTTCTGACGGAGCCAAAGATCAATACTTTTTTACTTGGGAATTTGATGGAATAAAGCAATCTGGCTCACTAAACTGAATGCGCTTCTTTATTATGAAGCATCGGTCAGTCCATGCAATTTTCATCATGGATCTTCCGGAAACAGCCTCTCTGTGTTTTAATACGGGAGCAAGATTGCGTACATCCGACCCCCCTTACTTATGGTGGGAGCCTTTGCGGCACTGTTGTAACGTTGTTGTTGTTAATTTAAATTAGAATATAATCTTATCTACAGTTGGCATGTGCAAAACAAATCAATACAACAATAATTTTATCTAGGTAATCCAAATATTAGTATTATACCTAGATTTGTTGGGTTGTTGTCAGCATGTATCTATAGTATAAATGGCAGCAGGGTGGCACTGTTCCATGAATAGTTCCATCTGCCAACTTTACTTTTTTGCCCTCATTATTTTGTCACTTTCCCATTTTGCCCTCCCTTTAAAAAAAATATTTTTTTTTAAAAACACACACACATACCCACGCTTTCTCTCTCTCTCTCCATTCAGTTTGAATTTCAAAATGGAGGAACTATTTGGTCCCTTTCACATTTTGCACAAAAAAAAAAAAAAAAAAAAAGTTTAAATTTAATTTTTTTTTTTAATTTAAAAAAAAAAATTAAAAAAAAAACAACAAAAAACGTGACCTTGGACACGGGCTTAGGCTAGTCTCTTAATATGGAGGTCCTATTTAAGCTAATAATATGAACTTGCTGGGTGAATCAGATCTGCAGCTCTTCTCAAGGGGTTTATATAATAATTAAAATCTATATGGTGGATCCAGATTTTTATTATAATCAAAATAATTGTATTATACCTGGATTTGTTGGATTGTTGTCAGCATTTATTTTTTAATGTAGAGGTCCTTTTTAAGCTAATAATATAAGCATTCTGGGTGAATCAGATCTGCAGCTCTTCCCAAGGGTCTCTATATAATAAACAAAATCGCTATGGTAGATCCAGAATTTTGTTTCGATTATTGGAAATATATTTCATTGCTATGATTATAGTCTTTTTGTAGACATATTTTGCATTTAGACAAGGGAAGTCTACTTTAAGCCCGTGTGGGCCTGAACTCTTCCCAGAACCCCACACATAGTTGGAGCTTTGTAGCACTAGGTTGCCCTTTCTATTGTCCTATCAATTTGATATGCCTCAGGCTTAGGGCCGATAGGAGACACTTTATGGTTTGCCTTGTTGCATTGTTATACTCAATTTGATAAGCGGACTGTAATACTACCTCTGTCCCAAGTTGAATGTCCAAAAAAAATATTCAAATTTGCTCTTGATCAAGAACAAATTTCAAAAAAATTTGGACATTCATTTTGGGACGGACGAGTAATGTTTTTAGACTTCAGTTTTCATTAGGTAGAGCTTATTGTGTCAGATTGTTGGCGTTCACACTTTTATGATGAAGGATCTGTTATTGCTTGAGAGAAAGGATTGGTTTGGTAGGCAAACATTAATTCTCAACTTTTGATGGATGACCTCTGCCCTTTTCATTTAAAAAATGAAGCGGGTTTTATGGATTTCAAACATTTATGTTTCCTATAGTCTCATGTAAACACAAGTACATGCTGTTTGAAAGGCAAAATCAATATAGAAATGAATGTCTCAGCTTGGCAAGGTTAATAATAAATCACTCTTTTTTTTTTTTTTTTTTTTGCGTGGTTTTGTCAATGGACCCATGTAGATACAGGATTAATTTAAGGCCAAATTACTTTACCCCCTAAAGTATTGACCAAATCCCACTTTGCACCTCAGTTTGAAAAGTGGGGTTTGTTTAGTATTTTTATTTTGAAATTGTCCCACTTTGTCCCGCCATGACTTGAACGGAGAGGGGGGGGGGGAATGGGACGGTTTGGAAAGTGCAAGGGGGTAAATGGGACTATTTGTACACTAAAGTACCAAACAAACCCAGTTTTCAAACTGGGGTGAGTGGGATTTGGTCGATACTTTGGGGGATAAATGTAGTTTGGCCGTAATTTAACATAACAAAGTTCTACATTGCTTTTGTACTTCAGTTCAAAATTTACGATTAGTTCAAAAACATTTTCAATGCTTTGATGGAAAAATCGTAGAAATAAAACACATGTGATAGCTTCCATGATCTGACCAGGTTGGAGGAAAGCAAGTGAAGGAAGCAGGACCTAGCACAAGCAGAAGAGAAGTCCAAAGAAGAAAAAAAGAAGGCTCCCAACAGAGGGAAGGGGAAGATGTGGGGGATTCTTCAGTCAAGGACGTGGACCATGGTTTGGTATATGGAGAATCGTATCACCCATGCAATTTCATTGGGCTAGCAAAGCAAGCCTTTCTCAAGTGTTTGGGATTGGGTTCCGAATCTGATAACCCTCGTATCAGAAGTAAACGTGAAAAAGATGAGTGATGTAATCTTCCTTCATCTTTCTGCTAGAGAATCGAAAGCAAATAGCCATGGTGAGTAGCGTTTTATTGTCCGAGGAATGTTGAATTATTGTAACAATGCATATGTAGAACATGTATATAATTTCACGTAGCTTAGAATGTAACTCGGACTTGGATACTAATGCAATTTTCTTCTGCATCTGCTAACTTGATATTTATTGAAGGAGAGTATACATGCGAAATAATTTTATTTGACAAGTTAGACTAAATTTAGATTGTTTTATTTCCACGTGCTTTTTTATTGTATGGTACTTCTAATTTTTTATTTTTTTTTGGGGGTGGGGTGGGGGGCTGCATTATATTGAACTTATTATTGGATTGGTGTTCTTCAACTGTTTTGGCCCGGACAATCTATGCCATGTCTCTAGAGCTGCATTATAAAACTACTTCCCGTCCCCTTCTTAAATGAATGACCAATTTTCACTCAGGGAACATTTGAATATGAGCAACGTATAAATACTCAGATACCATAGCAGAAAGAATCATTCAGCAAATTGAAACAAAACGGAAACAATTAAACCAGAAATCTTACCGTCAGCTCTGAGGCGCCCGCCTGGACAACAGAGAGTTCCGTGCTTGTCGACACTAGATTGACCTTGTTGGTTCCGTCGTGGGGCGCCCGCCTGGGCTGAATCGAGGCGCCCGCCTGGCCACCAGTAAACGCACGCCTGTTGAAGCTGAGAGGGGCTATCATCTCCTACATCAGTCGCCCATTCTTCAAAAGAACTCGACCCCGAGTTCATATCCGATATTTGAAAAGAGTCATTCCATCGAAATAAATACTTTGAATAAATTCGCCCCTTTTGCAAGATTTGAGGTAAACCAATTTTGTCTGGATAAAAATTAAAACTATCAATCTCATCCATCCTTTAATCGTCCTTCTCAACCTCCCCATGATCAACAATAAAAATTTCATCAACAATATCGCCCCACACAAAATTCGATTTTGCAACAAACCAATTAATTCGGACTTCATCCTTCACCTTGGACTCAATATTCTTGTCCTCAGATACCGTCTTTTCTTCCTCGTCAGTGAATTTTGGCTCTTCCATCACAGGAAACTCGACTTTATTGTCTTCAATCTTTTCCTTTGCTTCAGCCAATGAAACGGCTAGACTTGGTATGTCTTTAGCTACCAGATTTTCTTCTTCATCAGTGCCTTTTGGTTCTTCAATTAGAGACGGTTCAATTTCCTTGTCCGCAGTTTTCTCTTCTAGCTCAGCCAAAGGGGATGCAGAAATCGGCAAATCCTCAATCTTTTCCTTGACTTGTCGAATGACTTTCTCTCCCTTGAAACCTTCGTTCCACGTGTTTGGATCTGGAGTTGATTTGGCTTCATCTATACGCCTAATTGCAGCAGATTTTTTTGCCTCCAATCTCGGAATAACTACTTATATCAAGTAATCAAGTCTGTCAATGTTAATATCAATCTGCCTCCTATATTCTTGCTTAGTCTTTCGTTCGACCTCTGCGTCTTCCAAATCAAGCAATTGATATGCCCTTTGGAGACTTTGATTTTCCTCTCATCGAGCTCGATCAAGATTATAATTAATTTTAACAAGAAGAGCATGGGTGTCAGCAGTGTTACCTCCATTAATGGCCACCTTCTTCGTTAGATCAATTCATGTAGGACGACGAACCGGTTCAACCTCCCTGTCTCTCTCGCCCCTACGATTTCGATTAGCACGAGCGTTGTGACCTTGTTGAGCAGCCACCAACACTGCAATCTGTGTTTTCAACGCGGCGATAGCGGTGGTTAAGCCATCGACATCTGCCTTTGTTGCTTGATCCCCCGTAACGAATCAGTAATGAAAGACAGGTTAAGCCTGCTCTGATACCAACTGACGCAGCATGGAAGCATGATAGATTCGTGATTAGCGCACTAATCACAAGAATTCTTCAAGCGAAAAACCCTAAAACACAATAACTGAAATCCACCGGTAATAATCTGGAATCCACCATGAATTAAGAGAAAACTCTTGAAATTAAATATCAAAAACTGAGTTTAACAAAGACCTAAAAGTGTTTAAATACTCCTCAAACCCTAAAACGAAATCAAGCAAACAATGACTAAAATACCCTTAATTTAAATACTCCTCATTCGGCAAATTGAAAAAAAACGGAAACAATTAAACCAGTAATCTTCCCGTCAGCTCTGAGGCGCCCGCCTGGAGAAGGGCTAGGCGCCCGCCTGGACAACAGAGAGTTTCGTGCTTGTCGACGCTAGATTGACCTTGTTGGTTCCGTCGTGGGGCGCCTGCCTGGGCTGAACCGAGGCGCCCGCCTGGCCACCAGTAAACGCACGCCTGTTGAAGCTGAGAGGGGCTATCATCTCCTACATCATGCATTATAAAACTACTTCCCGTCCCCTTCTTAAATGAATGACCAATTTTCACTCAGGGAACATTTGAATATGAGCAACTTATAAATACTCAGGATACCATAGCAGAAAGAAGAAAAATAACAATTAATGAAATAAAAGTCAACCGAAGAATTCTTCTAACCCACTGTAAAATGAAATAATCCACGAGTTAAACATGTGATTAGCTAAATGAAAATACTCTCTCCGTTCCAAAATGATCTTCCCACTTTTTTGGTCGCTAAAACGAATATATATTAAGCAATAATTTAAGGTAAATTCAATTATCCTAATGAAAGTTTAAAACTCGTTATTGATACACCATTATAAATACTATCAATAAAAAGTTTTAAATTTTTATTAGGATAATTAAATGGACTTACATATTTAGTGCTCAAAATACCTTTGCATTAAGGACCAAAAAATAGGAAGATCATTTCGGGATGGAGAGTACATCATTTTACATGTGCGGCAGCCACACTTTATACTCCCTATCTCGAGACAACTGAGACGCAAACTTGATGCTTTTTATACTTAAGAAAATTCCATGTACAAAAGGAAAGATGAGGCGTTGCACTCACCGTGGACCAAACCTATGAGTTAGATCGAGAACTGAAGTAGCCAAAGGCCATTCTGGTAAATCTGGTGAGCATGAAAAACATTTGCAGCATTGCACGACTCTTCACAATGCCTTCCCGTATGCCTCTTGCAGTTCTAGCTATCACCGGTCCTCCTACTTCTTTTTCCACTTGAACTACCTCCTGCATTGATGCTAATCAAAGTAAAAATGAAGTGAAGATGAAAATTCAAACTACAAACTGTTCTCCTTGGTTGAATAGCAATAATATTAATACTCCCTCCATCCAATAATAAATGTTGCAGTTGCCTTCTCAAATTTTATAAGGAGTGTGGGTTTACTTTTTTAAGCATTATTTGTATCATGGTAAAATTGCACTAAGGCTATTTTTTATTTATAAATGCGACATTTATTTTGGACGAGAAAAAAGGAAAGTACAACAATTATTATGGGATATTTATGATTGGACAGAGGGGGTAATAAATAAATAAGTAAATAAATGAACTATGAATATGCTATTAACCTGATGGAGTCCTGTTCGTTATCCGGCGCAAACTTTCCTCTGCTACACGCACAACTCGAGTGGAGCTTTTAACACCTTGTGTTATCCCCTGACTACACAACAAACGAACTAGATGACAGTTGTAGTGAATTTATCAACCGAGTTAACAAGTGCAGCAAAAATTGTATGTACGAATTTAATGTATCATGCTAACCCTATATCACTAAGTTCCATTGTTAGGTCACTGATTTCCATTCCGGATAAACGAATTGCAGCCATTGTGCCAGGAAGCTCTTCCCTTGTGACATCAAGAAGCTTTTCCACCGATTCTGCTGCTTTCTTACAAGCCTTCATCCACAAAACCAAAGTCATGTTAATGCATAAAATCATTCCTTGAGAGGGTTTAATTTGTAAATGAAGATCTTGCTCTATTGAGTGCTAAAGGTCAATATAGTGGAAGAGCGGAATCAAAATACTCCCTCCATTCCAAAAAGATTGTCCCACTTTCCTCTTTGGGGACATTTTTTTTTGGGATAGAGGGAGTGTAATCTTATTTGAGGAAATATTCATCTTCACACTACTCGATAAAAAAAGAGAAATGCATACAACTTGAGCCCTTTAAATTGTACTCCCTCCGTCCCAAAATGTTTGTCCCATTTGACTTTTTTGTTGAACTTTGACCACAAATTTATGAGAGATTAATCATGTTCATGAAATTCTAAAAGTTGTTGTTGATAATATTATTAATGGTTAATCAATAGGAATTTTTAGAATTTCATGAACATAATTAAATTGTCATATATTTGTGGTCAAAGTTCAACAAAAAAGTCAAATGGGACAAACATTTTGGGACGGAGGGAGTATAAAATAATGGTTAATGATAAAACAGAAGCGTAACAATTGTACAATGAAGACATATCAAGAGACAAGAAAACAAACCAGAAGTGTAGGAATTGCAGCACAAAAGAGCAGTGTTGCGGAGACTGCTGTCTGCAAAAGAGAGCATTTGAATTAGCAACATCAAAGGTAGTACTGAGAAAATACTTCTCAAGTTTCTTTCTTCACTTACGAATATTACTCAGCATCATAAGGCACATGCTTATGAGTTATGACAGTCATCCAAAAACCATGTCTACACTTTTGAACAAACACAAGTAAGAAGCTGTCTCCATAGAAGACGCGATATATAATAAATATAAATTGGGATCAGATAACAATTATGCACAACCGTATCCAATTATTCAATTAATCAGGGAAACTGTTTTCAAAGATTCAGGTGAAACCAACTTATGCTTTGTGTACCCCCCCCCCCCATCACAAGATGTCTGCCTGCCTGCTTCTAGAGCTACTAAATTGAGGGGCATTGTGTTTCACAAGTGTCTCCTAATGTTCCTCCACTACACCGCAGTGCATGATCTCAAAGAAAAAGAAAGAAAGGTTCACGCCCCAAGATACAAATCTCACATTCCTCATTGGTCTGTCCCAACATGTACTCCTATCTCCACAAAACATTAAAATTTTAGAGCAATCTAAACAAGGTAGCGACAAGTAAATCTACAACCTTTTAAAGTTTGTTTTCTCATATAAGACTACTTTTGGGATTGAGGAAGTCTCAAACACAAAATGCTTTAGTATTCCCTTACCCTCACTATTAAAACCTGCTTAATAACTGGAAATCCTATAGAACGAGTTCTGATGAAATCAACAAAGTGGATATGAATTCAATCGACAGGGAAAACTCTCCATTTTTTTAGCTAAAATATGAATACAATTTTCAGCCTAGTTTATGAACTCCCAGCATCTTCAATCAAGAAACACCTAATTTCAGCCGTATGATTCCAATAAATACTCTCTCCTTCCCAAAATAAATGTCATTTGACTCGTCAATATTTTTAAGGAGTGGGCTTTGCTAGTTTGTACATTACTTGTACTATGATAAAATTGCACTAATTATCTTTCTTCATTTAGAAAGGTGACACGTATTTTGGGAAAAAGAATGTGCAACATTTTATGGGAAATTTATTATGGGAGAGTAAACAATTATTATAGGGAACAAGGACTATTCCCTTCTCCGCATTTAGAATCAAAATTTAGGTTGCTCATATCTAATTTCCAGAAAACAACCAGGATTCAGTTAGAAGACAAAATCCACAAACGATTATGCAAGAGTTAAAACTAACATCACAGAAGATTATTTTTATTTTCTATTTTTTTAAGCACATCACAGAAGAATTTCAATAAACATAAAAATAAGAATTGAGACATGAACAATTCAAATTCAATTCATAAACTAAAAAAATTAGAAAGACAAAGCGAGAGATAGATAGAGAGATTACGGCGCAGGCGATGAAATTGAGGATGAGGAAGTGGCGTTGGGAGAGGGTCCATTTCGAGAGCTGAATTGAAGAGGGCGGAGAACCGATTGACGTTGTTAAGTTGGAGGTAGAAGTAGCGGAAGGAGTAAATGACACATTGTCAGGCTTTCTCAAACAGAGTGAAACGAAGCGCCGGCGAGGTAAAGGGAGGTACGGTGAACGGCGGCAGCGAGAGGTGGCGAATTTGTGGGCTGAATCTAGGTTTAGCGCAGGGTTTGAAACCTGCAGCTTTAGAATGCTTATCATTTGTCAAATCTCTCTCTCTCTCTCTCTCTCTCTCTCTCTGTTCTTCCTTCTTTCTCCCTGAGAAGTCATTCGGTAGCAAACAGCTCACACTACTTCCGTATCTCCAGATTCTCCACCATCGTGATCTCCGACGAGGATAGCCAGTTTAGGGATTACATGGTGACAACAAGGATAAACTTGTCATTTGAAACCTCACACAGTTGCTTGTTGACTCTAGGGATAGGGTATCAGAGCACGTGTAATTTTTTAATGGTGACCGAATTTTCGCTTTTTAATTGAAAATTTATGAGCAAAAATTCGCCAAAATGCAATGACGAGTGAATTTTCACTTATACTCTTGAGCGAAAATGTTTTGATCAAAGTTTGAGCGAAATTGTTTTGATCAAAGATTGAGCGAAACCGTTAGCGAAATGTGTCTGAACCCAATATGAATTAAAACTTTATTTTTTAATTTTGTTTTACCCCAAACGACGTCTTTTATGTAATATATCAAAAAAGCTCATAATTTTTTTCGCCTCTAAATAGAACCTAATATTGTATAAGTTATTTACACCTTTTCTTCCATACTTTCTCTTTTTAAACTTAATTTAAAAAAAAAAAAACTTTTGAGTTTTTTATTATGCATAATTACGGTAACAATTCCGTATATGATTCTAATCAAGCTTGTCTCGAAGAAATGTTGGTTACTGATCCAAATTTCACAAGCAATTACCGTTAAAACAACTTTTAAAACTACTCCCAAAGCTCAAATCTTATTAACTTCTCCCAAAACTCACCCCGTGATTTTAATTCTGCACTAAACACTCAAACATCATATGGCTCGATGCCATTCCAAAGCTTAACTCCTGAGTCGCAAAACACTGAATTAGTTTCATACACACAAGAGAAAAATGAAGGAGACGAAGAAGAAGAGGTTGTACCAAAAAGGCGAAAACGAGCTCCAAAAAAGCAAAAAGAAACCATTGACCGAAAATTCACAATAAATAAAGCTCTCGTCAGTGATTAAATTAATACAAGCACTGATGCAATAATATCTACTATTGTCATGCTTTATTTTCATATGTAAGTTCTGTGTTAAGTTATTAATTTTATGTATTGAATGTTTTAAATATTAAATTGATGCTTATTTATCAGTGTTTGATATACAAAAAAATGCAATTATAATAAAATATAATATAAAAAATAAAAAAAATTATTTTGTAATGTGAACGAATAAAAAAAACTAATTTATATCACTAATTTATAAAATAAAATAAATATTTTTTTATTAATTATAAAAATGTTTTGAGCGAAAATTTCGCTCACCACTGCAAGATATCAGTTTCTGTGAGCGAAAATTCGCTCAATCACCAGTTTCGCTCATCCGGTGAGCGAAAATTTCGCTCACCATTGTGAATGTTTTTAGGGATGGCAATGAACCAGGGTTGGGATGTGTTTGATATTTATCGAACTCCAAAATCTTAGGAGAAGATTTTTTTTGTAACATTTAGGAAAAAATTATTTTTAAAATTGTGGTGGTATTTTGTAACTAATTTAAATTTCTTTTCAAATGTGCAGCGATATTTTATAAATAAATGAAACTTTTTTTAAACTTGCATAGTAGCATTCTTGTAAATAATTGGAACATATTAACACATCCTTTCACTCTTTAAAATTACATTTGACAATTTTTAACAATATACCTAGCATTCAGTGACAATGTATCAGATGATTCGATTGTCGCTCTGATCTCTTTCCATGACAACGGCGTTCGCGGTTGTACTACAACTTGAATTTCATTTAAGGAAAACGGTTGTTTATGACCTCTTTTTTTACTATTTTATGAGATTATTTGACATATTTGTTAAGTTCACAATTATTTTTATTTTTTATGGCCTCTTTTTTGATATTTTATGAGACAATGTGACATATTTATTAAGTTTACAGTATTTTTAGTCTTTTATGACATCTATTTTTGCTATTTTATGAGATTATTTAACATATTAGTTAAGTTCACAGTTGTTTTAGTTAAGTTCAAAATTATTGTTATTCTTTTATAACCTCCAATTTTGTTATTTTATAAGATTATTTGACATATTTGTTAATTCACATGTCATTTTTAATTAAATTCACAGTTGTCATTATTTATCTCGGATGTTTAATTATGATGATCAAAACATGGTCATCAATTTTATAGCAATAAAAAAACCACAACAATATTCGTCAACAAAAAACATCTTAGAACTCCAAAAACTTCTCTACAACAAAACACAAACATATATTCTAGATTCCTCGCAAAAATTCTTTGACAATATTATGCTTCAGCAAACCTGAAAAAAAATAGAAAGATAACAAATTAATTCAACGTGTTCATCAATAAATAATTAAAGAGCAAACTAGGGTTAAGTTAAGTTGATTACCCCAATTCAAAAAGCTTCACATGAGACTCAACATAGTCGGCAAAGAAAGCATCCTCATTCTCTGTCAGCAAAACAATCAAATTAAGTTTTGGTGGGTACATAAAATTTAGACCTGGCAATCGGGTTGGGTTGGGTTAAGCCGGGTTAATGCGGGTAACGGGTTGAGACGAGTAATATATGTTACAACCCATCCAACATACGGGTCAAATGAGGCGGGTGGACTCGGATAACCCGATAAGCTCAACTCTTTTTTTTTTAATTACTCGGCTAGAAAAAATAATTTTCAAAAATAAATTAATTTTTTTTTGACCCGATGGTGAGTGGGGGGGGGGTGTTAGTGGTGAGTGGGGTGGGGAGTTGTTAAAACTAAATTTAAAATGATTAATTTTTTTTACTCTACGTGGGGAGGGGGTGGGTAGGGGTCGTTAAAAATAAATTTAAAATGATTAATTTTTAATCCGATGGGGAGGAGGGGGTAGAGTGGGGTTGGGGGTTGTTAAAACTAAATTTAAAATGATTAAAAAAAATTATCCGACGGAGGGGGGGGGTAGTGTGGGGGTGGGGGCAGGGGGTGATGGTGGTGAGTGGGGTTGGGGGTTATTAAAACTAAATTTAAAATCGTTAAATTTTATTTTTATTCGACGGGGGAGGGGGTGGGTGGGGGTAGGGGTGGTTGGGGTGGGGGTAGTGGTGGTGGGTGTGGTTAGGGTGGGGGTGGGGGTGGTGAGTGGGAGGGAGAATTGTAAAATCTAATTTTAATATAAATATTTTTTTATGAGGGGATGGGGTAGGGAGTGGTTGATGTGGGGTGGGTAACTTCTTATTAGCGGGTTATAACGGATTCTTGAGTTAAATTTGGCTTAACCCGCAAAATCTGACGGGTAATTTGGGTAACTCGTTACAACCCATTATATTAAATGAGTTGAGTTAGATTGGGTAATTAGTGAATTGAGATAAGTGGGTTAACAAGTTAATGGGTAAAATAGACATGCATATCATAAATCAATGTAGCTGTTAAAATGTGCAGACATATGTATCTAAAATGAAGATAAATATATGTATTGCAGCATCAACCAATGCATCTAAAATTGTTAGTTGCTCTTTATTCTTGGAATGTCCTAACGTGCTATTCTTTTTATTTTGGGTGATTGAGTCAGAAGTAAACCCTCGATGAAAGTGAGAGTTGAAGAAGATAGCCGATCTCAGATCTTCGACCAACGAATTAAGGACACCATTGATGGGCAGATACAGCTTGGGTAAGAGAGACTGAGGTGTGGGAGGTGTAATCGAAGGAGAATGAAGTGAGGGGGTTGCGGAGGAGATGGATCGGACTGTGTTTGACCAGATCTAGGAGGAGGGCCGACGGTTCTGAAATGTCGAAAAATAAGGGCGATTGAATATTATACACAGATCTGAAGTGTTTTGTGTGTGAGAGAGAGGGAGAGGGTGTCAAACAACACAAGAGGGGTCGCCACGAGGGGAGGGAAGAGAGGCGGTCGCCGAAAGTGGGGAGAGGGGTGGCAGGACGAAGATGAAGGGGAAAGATAGTCGGAGGGATGGAGGAATGGTAGAGAGAGAAAGTAGAGAGAGAAAAGGGGAGTACTGTTCCGTATGGAAGAGATAGATGAGGTGTTGTGTTTTTGTTTGGATAACAGGTGTAGTTTAGTTATTTAGACCATTCGTAGTGGTGATCGGGTCATGGTTACTCTTTCTCCTCCACATCGCCTCCACGTTATCGGTCATCAATAACCATAACTCCATCTTATTTTACCAACAATGGTGACAAAAATTATAGGATTTATTACAAAAAACTCACTAAAAAAGATGACATTTACAAAAAAAAAAAAAAAAAAACATGTAAGATGGGAACTTACAAAAAAACTACTTTTTTTTCATTTTTTACAAAAAACTTTTTTTTTGATTTTTTTTATCAGTTTTGGTCAAACAACTGATAATTTCAGTTATCAGTTGTTTACAACAACTGATAATTTCAGTTATCAGTTGTTTACAACAACTGATAACTGAAATTATCACCTGTTTGAAGAGTAATTTGTGCTTTAAACAGCGATAATTTCGGTTATCGATTGTAAACAAGTGATAACCGAAATTATCAGTTGTTTGAATAACTGATAACTGAAATTATCAGTTGTTTGATCAAAACTGATAAAAAAAAAACCAAATTATTTTTTTGTAATTTCAAATTTATGTGTGTGTTTTTTTTTTGTAATTTCCATCTTTCTAAAGTAGTTTTTTGTAAATGCCTCAAAATTATATATGATAAATAATCTATATATTTTAATTATTAATTAAATAATTTTATTAATATATTAATATATTAATATTAATATTAATATTAATATTAATGTTAATATTATTATTAATATTAATATTAATATTAATATTAATATTAATATTAATATTAACATTAATATTATTAATATTAATATTAATATTAATATTAATAATAATATTAACATTAATATTAATATTAATATTAATATTAATATATTAATATATTAATAAATAATAATATTAATATATTAATATATTAATATATTAATATATTAATATTATTAATATTAATATTAATGTTAATATTAATATTAATATTAATGTTAATATTAATATTAATATTAATATTAATATTAATATTAATGTTAATGTTAATATTTATAATATTATTATTAATATTATTGTTAACAATAATAATGTTAATAATAATATTAACAATAATATTATAAATATTAATATTAATATTAATATTTATAATATTATTATTAATATTATTGTTAACATTATTATTAATATTAATA
The DNA here is from genome assembly GCA_022495995.1 of Adenophora triphylla var. japonica. Taxonomy (NCBI): domain Eukaryota; kingdom Viridiplantae; phylum Streptophyta; class Magnoliopsida; order Asterales; family Campanulaceae; genus Adenophora; species Adenophora triphylla. The sequence goes on along the minus strand of JAFEMH010005042.1, from coordinate 101,239 downwards.
TTTTGATGAGGAAGGACCCAAATAATTTTGATGACCTTTGGTCATCTGGCAGCCCAAAAAATTTCCTGGTCATCCAAGCCCACTTCCTTGGTCACCATTGTGGCCGGTCATGACGTCCATGTTAGCAAGCCCAGGTAATTTTGGTCACCGTTGTTGCTGCTCTTAGGTAAAGCATAAATGGTTTCTGGATCTTATGTTAATATTGATTTTAAACATTGAATTAGGTGGTTAATTTTCAATATGCTTGTTTTTAATGGTTGATTTGATTAGGGTGGAGAACTAGACGATAATAATCCCTAGAAAAATCTTCAATTATTCTATTTTGTACATGCATGTAATTTACATGTAATATAAGGTTTCACCCAAAAGTTAAAAGTATTTTATTTTCTTGTATAGTGTACAAGATTTGACTTTGTATTTTGATTTCCCTTTTGTTCACTTTCGAAAATCATTCTTTAAATCTCTTAACTATTATATTATTTGCCTAGTTTTTACCCTTTTTGCAGAGGCTAGGGCAAAGCTTGCGGAGGTTTTGGAGGCTCAGGCGCATATGCAGAAGGAGAATGATCAGCGTCAGCAAGAGACTGATAGAAAATTTGCGATGTTGATGGCTCGTATGGACCAGGGTAATTTCCAGCCCCCCAATTCCCAGGAGTTGATTAAGTACTATTTTAGACTTGTTTGTAATAACATTCAGTGATATTTGGTACCCACTTGGGAGCCGGCCCCCTCACTCCCCTCCTCCCTCTCGAGTTTACGTACTATTTTAGACTTGTTTGTAATAACATTTGTCATATTTGGTACCCGCGGGAGCCCCGGCCCCCTCCTCCCCCTCCCCCCTCCCGATTTGATACGTTGATTTTGGTTTTTAGTTTGGTACGCTGATTGGTACTATTTTATACTTGTTTGTAAACATTTGTGATATTTGGTACCCGCGGGAGCCCCGACCCCCCCCTCTCCCTCCCTTCCCCACCCTCCCCCCTCCTGATTTGGTACGGTGATATTTAGTTTTTAGTTTGGTATCTTTGATATTTGGTTTTTAGTTTTATAGTTTTAGTTTTATCAATTGAATTGTTATATCAGGTACAAAAAAATTTGGTTAATTGATATTTTCAAATTATTTTTTTTAATTTATTTCATTATCAGCGACGAAAATTTCCGTCGCTGAAATTAATTTATTTTAATTAATTTTTATTCCGGCGACGGAAATTTATTAGCTATATCAATTAATTTTAATTTTAATTTAATTTAATTAAAATTATCATAATGAGAAATTTAGTCGATGGAATAAAAATTAATTAAAAATAAATTAATTTCGGCTGACGGAAATGTCATGGTGAAATTAATTTATTTTTAATTAATTTTTATTCCAGACGGAAATTTCCGTAGGTGAAAATAATTTATTTTAATTAATTTTTATTCCAATGGCGGCGGAAATTTTCGTCATTTGAAATTAATTTAATTTAATTAATTTTTATTTCAACGACGGAAATTTTCGCCGGTGAAATAAAATTTTAATGGAAATGAATTAATTTAGCGGCGGAAATTTTCGTCGCTAATGTCAAAAGATCACCGACGGAATTAATTCCGTCGGTAATATCAAAATATACCGGCTGAATTTGAGCCGTCGAAACACTGCGGCGGGTTGATAGCGGCGGACCACCGACAAAATTTTTTCGTCGATATTTAGCTTTAGCGATGAAATTTTGAATTTAGCGACGGAAATTTTCGCCGCTAAAATCTGTTTTTCTGGTAGTGCCATAAATGGCACAAAAATAATACCAACAATGCGTTTATTTAATATGAATCACTTGTTATAGTTATACTGACGATAACTATCTATTATTATTTTCTCTATCACTTTCTCGCTCGTTTATCTCAATTTTCATATTCACCCCACCTACTCTACTATTAATACTTTCTCTGTTTCAAAATGAGTGTCCAAAAAAATTTCAAATATGCTCTTAATTGATCAAGAGCAAATCTAAAAAAGTTTTGTACATTCATGTTGAGACACATAAAGTAGTATTTTTGAATATATATGCTCTTCTTAAACCGACCCCCCCCAAACAAAAGAGTGCACATTGTTATACTTTGCTATGTGAAAAAGACACGTTATGATAAAAAAAAAAAAAAAAAAAAAAAAAAAAAAAAAAGTGCAAAGTGTTATGAGGCGGGGGTAAATGAGTAGGACAGTGCGTGAAAATGATATAAATGAGTAGGATAAAATAATAATTTCATGAGGCCTTCTCACTCCAAATCATTTTTAATAAAAGCCCGAACGAGATTTAAAAATTCACAAACTATTGAAAGTCGAGATCAAAATTACATATAAACTCACATCCCATAAAAACCCACTCTAATACCTAGTTATAAGAGTTATTTTAGTCTTATATCTTTGGATATAAGAGCGGATTGCTTAATACAATATGTGTTGAAGTCCCATGTATCCCACATCAACTTGGAGAATATAAATGATCCACTATATAAGGTTGGTTAACCTCACCCCTTAACAAGGCCTTTTAAGGGGATGAGGACCCAATTCTAACATGGTATCGTAGTGGCCCAAGTTGATGTTGGGCTTAATTTAACCCGTGTTGGGTGCCCGTGTTGGGTTTGAAGTCCACGTGTAGTGCCAAGTTACCGGCCTACACGTGAGGGGGCGTGTTGAAGTCCCATCTATCCCACATCAACTTGGAGAATAAAAATGATCCACTATATAAGGTTGGTTAACCTCACCCCTTAACAAGGCCTTTTAAGGGGATGAGGAACCAATTCTAACATGGTATCAGAGCTGGCCCAAGTTGATGTTGGGCTTAAGTTAACCCGTGTTGGGTGCCCGTGTTGGGTTTGAAGTCCACGTGTAGTGCCAAGTTACCGGCCTACACGTGAGGGGGCGTGTTGAAGTCCTGTATCCCACATCAACTTGGAGAATATAAATGATCCACTTATATAAGGTTAGTTAACCTCACCCCTAACAAGGCCTTTTAAGGGGATGAGGACCCTAATTCTAACAGTATCAGAGGCGCCCAAGTTGATGTTGGGCTTAAGTTAACCCGTGTTGGGTGCCCGTGTTGGGTTTGAAGTCCACGTGTAGTGCCAAGTTACCGGCCTACACGTGAGGGGGCGTGTTGAAGTCCCATGTATCCCACATCAACTTGGAGAATAAAAATGATCCACTATATAAGGTTGGTTAACCTCACCCCTTAACAAGGCCTTTTAAGGGAATGAGGACCCAATTCTAACAATATGAGATTTTTTTTTATTTTTAGAAAAGTGAAAAATTGTGAAAAAATACTCTTATACCTTAAGGTATAAGACTAATTTCTTTGGATATAAGAGCGACGGACAAGGATAATGTGTGAGCATAAATTTCTGTTAAATTTTGCATCTTGATTGAATTTTTATGGATTTAATATCTTTCTCAGGGCTATAGGGTACATGGCCCGATAATAAAACCCCCTTCATGTTCATGTGTGCAAGAGAGACACACACAAACATAGAGAGAGCGAGAGAAAAAAAAACACATATTTTTTTTTCATTGCAGATGGTATTTACAAAATAATTAATGCCCCCTTGATTCCCCTATAAAAATCATGCCCAGCTTCTTAAAAGACCAGTTAGAGCATCCTCTCCCTTTGAACTCCATATACATACTGACAGACGCAATATACCATCTGAATATACATTCCATAAATAGAACTTCTGATGCTGCCATCCCAAATCATGGTTGTACAGGAACTAAATAAAGTTAGAAAATGGGATATCTCGACTGCTCCTTCTTGGATGGTTTCCTGCACATGCACACACGTAAATTAAGCCGGGGGTGGCTCCGACAAGACCCCTCCGTCGTCAGAGTAAGATTTTTTGACCACAAATCAGGTAAACAACAATGGAGTTTAGAGAGAGAAAGCTTAGAGGGTAGAGAGAGAACGTACCATGGAAATGACACTATTCCTCAATTTTACACTACCAAGCCCCCATGTGCCTTGCACATGGGGGGAACACTTGTCAATCATCCACTAAGGGTCCCCAACCAACTCCAAAGTTAGTGAAATTCTACTATTCACCTTGTCCCATCAACTCTCAAGCAATGGCGGCTAGGGTAGAACATGGGGGCGCCAACCTGAACGGTGCCCCGAAGCACCTAAACGCGCACATCGCCCGGGCGACAACCAAAGGGAAGACGACATTCCTTAGGTTGCCGTCAATCACAAACCTCCTAGTAAGTGAGATCCCCACTTTCTGCCTCCTTACATGGACTTGTCAACAGATAAAATGTGTTTCTCGCTTAGCCTTATTTCTTACTCAGCCGTAATCTCACACGCCATCTTACTTATGTCGCTTAATCGCCCATGTCGCCCCAATTACATATGTCGCATCATCGTTATAGGCTTATTCGCGAAACTTGGACTTAATATATTTGGCCCATTCTTTCATATTGGGCCTAATCTTACTAATTGGGCCCAAACCTATTTTTCACAATCACATCAGTAGCCCCCAAGTTCAAGACCTGGACTATTCATGGTCCAGGCGAAAACTTTCGTTGTCGCTTACGGTTTCCGCCCTTTCACGCCACCTGGCGAGAAATGGGCCTCGATTGACACCTACGCGTACACGTGTCACACAAGGGTTGATTGAATAGGGCAGTTAGGCAGCGCCGTACGCCCCTCTTGGAATTTGTGTCCTTTTATTAAAATGACTTCAATAATGGGGGGAGTTTCAAAATTTGAAACTCCTTTTAATACACCTTGGAAACTCCCCCGAATCTCTTCACCTTCCCTTGCCTAGTGCCTAGAACCAGAGATTATAATATCAGTTTCATTTCCTACTCCATTACTCATTATTCCCCTACTTCACAGAGACCATCGGCGAACCATTTTCAGGCCATCACTTTTTTGCTTATTCCGTCAATTTTTACTGATCGATAAAATTCCACTGTGTAATAAAAATACCTTGCAAGTGTACAAGTTACCGAAGTAGCAATATACAAAAGTAAGGGTCGAACCACAGAGACTTGAGTGAATTAACAAGTTGATTTAATTAGTGTAAACGAAACAAGAGGGAGGGGTTTGATTTTGATTGATTAAAATAAACTAAATTGAAAAGCAAATAAATTAACTAATTAAAATGAAACAAATATTGAAATCAAGAATGACAAGGATTCACGGATTGGGTTTCACAATTATCTCCTTCCTATGCTAATTTATAAAAAAAACAATTACTAATCTTGTTCAAGAAATCGTTCACTTTAATAAGAGTTGGGACGGTTAGATGGCCGGGTTGCAACCCTATTATTACTTTGATGTAATGTTTTTCGCAAGGTCTACAAAACATCCAAGTAATACATTTAAAATCCAAGGAACAATTGATTTTAGACCCTTTTGATTTTCGCAAGGTCTTCAATTGGATCTATTCAATGAAATCTAGGCCAATGTAAAAATTACCCACGCAAGTGTAGTAATTTAAACCCTAGTAATTTAAAGACCAACAATATCAATCAATAATGTTGGAAGTCTAAAAATAAATTAAGCAAATTTTATTGAACAAGAACAAGAAAAGTGTGAAAGAATTAAAACATTATTAGCATAAGAATTCGACAATTGTTACATCCAATCCGCGAAAAGGAATTTAGCTACTCATAATAAAAATTGAAATTACAAAAATAAAATAAATAAATAAAACCTAAAATCGAAATGGGACGGAGGAAGTAAATAACAGCCAAGGCATTGATCCTGGGAATAGTCCCCTCCTAAATACCAAGTGCTTCAATCTATTCAATTTATACAGCTAGCTAGGTTTTGCCCAAAAACGTGTGACATAAATCAGGCCCAAGTCAAGGCCCAATTCCACCATGAAACAGCCAGGCCCAATTTCACCATGATTCGGCGGTCGCCCATGTCTCTTCGTCCAACGCCCAAGTGTACAGTAAGTTGGCTGCCTTGGTTTTTTGGTCCCATTTTTCTTCGTTCCGCAATAATTGTCAAGTCCAACTTTGATCACTCTAATTTTTGCTTTCGCACTTTCGTTTTTTGAGATTTTATTTTTAACTTTAACCCGCGAATTTTTATAAATCAAATTCCTCCCAAATTTCCGTATTTTCAGTTTGGTCCCTGAATTTTCAATAAATTACAACTTGGCCCTTGAACTTCCAAAGTGGGTACAAATCCTCCGTTTTCAGCATTGTTGCACTTCAGTCCCTGAACTATCAAAACACTAACAAAATACATTAAATTCTCAAGGTTTCGAACAGAAAATAAGCTAGGAAACATATCTTTTGAATGGGTAAAACCACATCCATCAAATATCCCCAAACTTATCTTTTGCTCGTCCTCGAGTAAAACAAAAGAACTAAACAAAAACAAAACTACCCTAACAACTAAAAACAATCAACATAAAATATTTTTGATATGTTCTCAATATATACAAGGTTGTCGGCCAAAGAAGTCTCAGATTCTCACTTACATATGCTAAACAAGTGCCAATAAGAATATGCAATTACAATCACATTAATGCATCTAACCCACAATTTTCCACCTCGACCTGAATGATGAATGAAATATGGGAGATCATTGTCACCAAAGTAAGATATTTTATAGGGTCACTAACCACATGCTCTAAATCAATGATACTAAGATGAAATTTCTGCACAAGGGACACTCATATGCATATTTAAACAAAACTGTCAACCCGGCTACTCTTTAGGGATCAAATATGGCTTTACGGTTTGTAATGTTTCGCGATAAACGCGGGCTAGGTTCACGGCTCCAAATGAAGGCAAGGACATACGAAGTCAAGCAAGTGAAACTAGAAAGTCTTCATTTTACATCCTCACATTGAAATTTATCACTCCGCTCCAAGCCAACCCATTGATTTAACCCCCAAACTTATAATTTTGTTTACTTTCAAACTTGGGCTTGATCACCTTTCTTTCTTTTTTATCGCTTTCCACTTCAACATTAGAGAGGGCTCGGCTTTTCTTTTCTTTTTTTTTTACTCTGCACAAATATATCACGGAGAATGTGCATTCAATACTTTTAGCTCAAGCCCCTCTTTTCATTACATAACATGCCCCTTTTTTTTCTTTTCATGATCAATTTTCACTCAATCCTTTGATTTTCAAAACACCCCCCAAAAATTCCCATTCATTCTCTAGTTTCACTTTCTTGAAAAGGTAAGAAAATAGTGTATAAGTTAAAAGGGTAGGACAATGAGGGTACAAAAGAAGGCGAATGGTGGTCTAAAATAACCTCCCACTTTGTGAGAGATTCCATTCTTTTTCAAGCTCAAAACGGGTTATAGCGAAAAAATTTGTATAAGTGACGAGAAAGTTAAAGGCTCACAAATAGGATTCAAAGAAATAGCCACATATCACTTCCCGAATAGCCTAATTGATGTCTTATTGACAGTCATGCAAACATGTTCTAGGGACCCCGAGAATGTCAAAGTGATCCTATAAAGGTCTCCTAAATTGGTAACAGTGATCAAGAAAAATGATGGAAGTAAATGGTGGTGCAATTGTGTTTTACATGTATTAATGCAATTCTAATTAACATATTCAAATTGGCACAAACTAGCAAAACTCAATCAAAAACTCTCTCAAATCATCACAGACATTGGCCAACTTCCAAACATATAATGAGAACAAAATTTTTAAATTTTTCTATTTTTTTGGAGGGTGACACTATATACACTCCCCTATAAACCCACAAACTCGGAGAGATATCTACCCCCAAACTCAAAACATGCTATGTCCTCATAGCAAAGAGAACAAAAACAGGTCTCGGGTTCAAAGGACGATATGACACAACAAAGCAAATAAATAAAGCAATAAAACATACCTACTTGGGTTGCCTCCCAATCAGCGCTTTGGTTAAGGTCGTTAGCCCGACCGTTGCCCCACTTACTTGGGGTTGAGATTGGCCTCAATGGATTTGGCCTTTGCTTTTCGGCCCTTTGACCACCTTTGATTTTCTCGGGCACAAACGCCCACTTCCTTCCATGCGTAGGTCCCTTTCTTAATTAATTCAGGTGGAGCCCACGAAACTTTGGGTGCTTTATGCTTCACCCTTTTTCTTTTCTTTTTGTTGGGGCTCTTGCCCCCAAACTTAGTTTATTCCTTCACCTGCGGAACATCTTCCTCAACAAGATCAAAGAGGTTATCTTGAACAAAAATATTAGCAAAAATAGTCTCAGATAAATCAGAAAAATAACTCTCCTCTCTAACTTTAAGTTTTGAATGCCCTTGTGGTAGATGTGATGAAATCGACTCTTTATGGGAGTCGTGTGGGGAGTGATACGACCCGTTACTCCTAGAGTATTGGTCGGCTTTAATGTTACTAGCCAAGGGGCACACGTCCGCATTATCCCCACTTTTCTCACATCCATTCACATCATATTTGACAATTGGAAAATCGGTTATGGCTCCTACAAAACCATCTGTGGGGGAGGGTTTCTTATCATTTTTAAGCATACAAAATTTACATTCCTCCCCCATACCTCTCAAGGACACAACCCCTTGACACACATCAATGGTGGCCTTAGTGTCAAACATAAATGGCCTCCCAAGCAGAATGGGAGTTTTCAGTTGTTCCTCACTTGATCCCTCCATACACATCACATAAAAGTCAATAGGGATAATGATTTTATCGATTTTAACCAACACCCCTTCAATAACCCCTAAAGGTCTTTTGATTGAGCGATCCGCCAATTGCAAGTCTCTCATGGGTGGTTTCAACTCACATACCCCCAAACTTCTAAAAACATGAAAGGGCATCACATTAACACTTGCCCCAAGATCCAACAAACCTTTAAAATTTTGACCCCCTAAAGAAATTGGGATAGTGAAACACCCTAGGGGTCTTTTTGAACATGTTTAATCTTTTCAAACTCCACACCTCTGCAGGGTGTGGTTTTCTAACATTGGGAGGAGGGGTTTCTAAATTTAATGCAGAAAATACATATTGAACCTCCCCAATCTCATCCTCTTCCTCACTAACATTATCAATATTATCACATTCAAAATTATCAAGGGAAGAAAGAAATACCTCCTCAATCTCATCACTTTCATCCCAAATAGTCACTATAGACTTGGCTTGCTCTGGTGGGTTTTGAAAATTTTCTTGTCTTTGGCCTTGTACCGCTTCCACCAATTTGTCCAATTTGGGTGCAGAACTTCTGCATGGCGGCCTCATGATTTACGAAGGCTGTTGTTGTTCCATCTTCTACTGTTGTTGCTCCATCTTTAACTGCATCATGGGCTCTTCCCAAGGCTCTCTGTTCCTCTCAAAGGGTCCCTGCGGTGGTGGTTGGGGATGGAGAGTTTTATTCTGCTGTTGATTTCCTCCCCAAGAAAAATTAGGGTGCTTTCCCCACCCCGGATTGTATGTCTGTGAAAATGAGTTGTTCTGCGGGAAACTCTGCATATATGCTTGCATTGCCTGTACCTGCTCATTATTATATAAATGGGGACTAGTGGTGGGGCACACTTCATAAGAGTGAGTGTTAGAACCACAAGTTACACAATTATCATGCATTACATTACCAACAGATGACACATTGGATGCAGAATTGGAAGTACTACTCATGGCCAACTTATCAAATTTTTGATTAAGAAGTGCAATTTGTTTTATGATCTCATCACTCATCCCTATTCCATTCACACTATTTGTTTTACCCCTTGACCCCTTCTGTTGCGAATTAGATGCCAGTCTTTCAAAAAGGTCTTGGATCTCATCCGCAGTTTTGGCTCCTAAAGAGCCTCCGGCTGCGTTATCAACCATGCTTTGATCGGCTTGTGTCAACCCCCATAGAAAGTTTGATGCAATAAAGGTAAAGGAAAATTATGGTGGGGACATTGCACCAAAAGCATCTTAAACTGTCCCATGCTTCATGAAATGCCTCAAAAGAGTCCTGTGTGAACCCTACAATTTTTACGTCTAAAAGTGGCTAACGTAGCATGTGGGCAGTATTTTCTCAAAAATATATCATGTAATTCATCCCAAGTATTAATGCTCCTAGGTGGGAGCAGCATGAGCCACTTCTTAGCATTATCCCTCAAAGCAAAGGGAAAATATTTCAATCTTAAGTGCTCATCAGTCACACCGTCTCTCAATGGGAAACTCGACACAATCATCATATATTCCCTCAAGAAATTCAAAGAATCTTCAGAGGCGAGGCCATGAAATTGAGGGATCATGTTAAACAGATGGCCTTTTACCTCATAACTTTTTGTTGCATCATTCAACACAATGCATGACACAGATGTGTCCACCCGCGGCCTAGAGAAGGCATCCATGGTGGGCGCTTGCAAAGCCATATCAATTTCAAGTTCTTCTCCCTCGGTGGAAGAAGTTTCTAATTCACTCAAAGTTACCTCTGTCTCGGTGACAGAAGTTTCAGAATCAGTCTCGCTCACTTGAGTAGAGGGAATGCCTCTCTCAATTCTGTCTATATCGTCATTCAAAGGAACCAAATTAGGATCCAATGACCGGCGACCAAACATGCACCGATTAAATAAACTTGTTAAAGACCACAACAAGTCCCCGGCAACGGCGCCAAAAACTTGATGGATAAAATTCCACTGTGTAATAAAAATACCTTGCAAGTGTACAAGTTACCGAAGTAGCAATATACAAAAGTAAGGGTCGAACCACATAGACTTGAGTGAATTAACAAGTTGATTTAATTAGTGTAAACGAAACAAGAGGGAGGGGTTTGATTTTGATTGATTAAAATAAACTAAATTGAAAAGCAAATAAATTAACTAATTAAAATGAAACAAATATTGAAATCAAGAATGACAAGGATTCACGGATTGGGTTTCACAATTATCTCCTTCCTATGCTAATTTATAAAAAAAACAATTACTAATCTTGTTCAAGAAATCGTTCACTTTAATAAGAGTTGGGACGGTTAGATGGTCGGGTTGCAACCCTATTATTACTTTGATGTAATGTTTTCCGCAAGGTCTACAAAACATCCAAGTAATACATTTAAAATTCAAGGAACAATTGATTTTAGACCCTTTTGATTTTCGCAAGGTCTTCAATTGGATCTATTCAATGAAATCTAGGCCAATGTAAAAATTACCCACGCAAGTGTAGTAATTTAAACCCTAGTAATTTAAAGACCAACAATATCAATCAATAATGTTGGAAGTCTAAAAATAAATTAAGCAAATTTTATTGAACAAGAACAAGAAAAGTGTGAAAGAATTAAAACATTATTAGCATAAGAATTCGACAATTGTTACATCCAATTCGCGAAAAGGAATTTAGCTACTCATAATAAAAATTGAAATTACAAAAATAAAATAAATAAATAAAACCTGAAATCGAAACGGGACGGAGGAAGTAAATAAGGCTCCGTTTGTTTGGGGGAAAATGTTTTCCGGAAAACATTTTCCCCATTTTCCGGTGTTTGTTTCGCACCGGAAAATTGAGAAAATGTTTTACGCTAAACATGTTTATCTCATTTTCCGAAAAATATTTTCATTTTTCGAAAAACATTTTGCAGGAAATCATTTTCCAAAAAATGTTTTACGCTAAACAAACGGAGCCTAACAGCCACGGCATTGATCCTGGGAATAGTCCCCTCCTAAATACCAAGTGCTTCAATCTATTCAATTTATACAGCTAGGTTTTGCCCAAAAACGTGTGACATAAATCAGGCCCAAGTCAAGGCCCAATTCCACCATGAAACAGCCAGGCCCAATTTCACCATGATTCGGCGGTCGCCCATGTCTCTGCGTCCAACGCCCAAGTGTACAGTAAGTTGGCTGCCTTGGTTTTTTGGTCCCATTTTTCTTCGTTCCGCAATAATTGTCAAGTCCAACTTTGATCACTCTAATTTTTGCTTTCGCACTTTCGTTCTTTGAGATTTTATTTTTAACTTTAACCCGCGAATTTTTATAAATCAAATTCCTCTCAAATTTCCGTATTTTCAGTTTGGTCCCTGAATTTCCAATAAATTACAACTTGGCCCTTGAACTTCCAAAGTGGGTACAAATCCTCCGTTTTCAGCATTGTTGCACTTCAGTCCCTGAACTATCAAAACACTAACAAAATACATTAAATTCTCAAGGTTTCGAACAGAAAATAAGCTAGGAAACATATCTTTTGGATGGGTAAAACCACATCCATCATTTACCGTTCATTTACCCTCATACGTGCTCCCCTTTGTTTCAACCACGTTGCGCTTCCCTTTCCAGCCAATTTGGAGTGTTTCTGAAGGAAATCAACGGTTTTCGAGGTTTTCTGGCCATTCTTCGGTCGATCTCCAAGTTTTTACTCTTTTCTGCAAATTCCCAGGTACACGTTCTAAACCTTTTGAATTCTCGCTTTAATTGCCATTTTCCCCAACTCGCATGCTATGGCCAGGACTAAGTCTTGCTCTAAGACTGTTAGATTTGGCCAAAATGAGAGAAGTGGGGGGTTTTACAGAATGGATATGGGGGTTTAGGCTCGAATCCCACGAGAGGATCTCAACTTTATGCTTATGCGACATGGAGCAGATGTCGCCATCCTAAACGCTTTAGAAATTAGGGGTCCCCCATTCCTGCACAAATAAATTCCCATGAAAACTTTTTTCACGACTAGTGAAATTTGTACTCATATCTGCGACTTCTATCGCCATTTCTTTGACACTGATTTTTCTGACACTGACTATCTCACAGCCCCCAATTTACATAGTCGTCACTTCTATAAACAGGTTCTATCCAGCTCCAGTGATAGGAGCGACACGTCTTCCTCCAACTCTACTTCTAATCATGACATGACGGACACCCTGGCTGCAGAAACTTCGTCACGACATCAAATCTCGCAAGATACCTTTAATCCCGATGTCGCTGAGACCAGCAACTCCTCCTCCATGAATTTCCAAACTCATTTCCATGTGAAATACGGTATTGCTGATGCCAACGATACTGGCCTGGCCTTATTCTCTTGGCGAGAAATTCTATCCCACCCTTCTTTACTCCGACAAGTTGGCCTTCCTGATTTCACCTGTCCTGAAAATGAATCTCCCATTCCAATTGTTCACATCGAGCCTTATCCCGGCTGGGACATCCATACTGGGGGTTGCTTTACTTCAGAGTGTGGACCTTGCCAATTAGAAGGTCGCTGTTGTAATGCCATGTTTGAAGTACTAAGTATGTTTCTTACCTTTTAACTTGTCTCATACTTTATTCTTTTCCACTTTCTTTATGTTAACTATTTGTCGCTATTGATTCAGAATTTAGGACTATGGATCTACAAGATAGGCGATCTGCTGCCTCAGTCGCTGATGGTCGCCGCCGGCGACTTTCTGAATCCCGCCAATCCGCTCTGCTCCAAACTGCTGAGCTGGAACTCCCTATTTCCATTCATGGTGATGACTCCGAGTCTATAGCCCGCGAGAAGGCCCTTGTTGCCGCTAAGAAAGCCGCAAGCCATGTCAAGAAAACTAGCAGAGCCAAGAATCCACTGCGATCTTCTTCCCTTGTGCTCAGATGAAGACATGACTGAGGGGGAAGGCATCGTAAAAGAAACCAATGCCGCTCCTGAGGATGTTAAAACTATCCCGCCCACTGCTCCTACCAAAACTGATCTTGGCAAGGGCATTGATTCCCGCCCCCACAAACGAGGGCGCGCCTCTGAAGATCCTGATGTAATCACTGTTGATGAACCCTCCACTGAAACTGAAATGCAACTCGCAAGTTGGCTCCATGAAGGCTTCGATATGCCTTCGGACGAAGATGGCATCTATGAAATAAGCCAGGAGATTGCTGCAGTTCCCGCCCTCATGGGCTTTGATCCTTATTCTCGCGACCCTACCTACAGTCTTATTGGCGCAGGCGTGGTTCAACGCGCAAGCGACAAAAAGGTCATAGGGGAAATCGAGGAACAAGACACCAACTTGTCTTTGAATTTTGGGGGACTTCAAATCTGTAAGGTAAGAATTGTTGCCTCTTACTTTACTTATGATTTTCACTTTCTTTTCTAATCTCTGTTTCTCTCTTAACAGATCACTAGCACTTTGTATGGGCTGAGAAACAAATGCAAACGCTTGATCATTGATTCTGAAAAACTAGAGAAAACTCGCAAGCGGGCTTTGGGCGAGAAGGAAAAATTGAAGAAAAAATGTTCTGATATGGAGAAAGATTTTGCTGCTATCCAAGCGGAGAAAGTGAAGGCTGATGAGGCCCTAAAGGCCAGCGACAACAGTGAGAAGGAACCCCAAGGCGAGATCGCTGCCTTGAAGCTGAACTCAGAAGAAAAGATTAAAGCCCTGGAGGCTGAAAATTTAACTAAAGCGACTTTGAATGCCCAACTGATTAAGGAGATTTTTGATAATAAGGCCAAAGCTGAAGTGGACGCTATGGACCTTTACGATAAGGCTCTTCTACACGCCATGTGGGCAGCGGCGGCCAGTTCCAGCAAGATTCCTGCCATTACCGCAGAGCTTCTCGCCAGGTGGGGATCAGAGCAAATATACAACGACTTCTGCCGCTAAGGCCATTCCCTAGATCCTTATGAAGAACGCGAGCTTCGCGCCTTGGCTACTGAAGATAAGCTTTTAGGCAAGCCAGTCTGGGAAGTCCCCCTAGTGGCCACCAATGATGCCTTAACTCTATGGGTAGACTTGATTGAAGAGAAATGCAAAGCTCTTAAAGCTGCCAAAGATGCCGCCAGAGAAGCCATTCGAGCTGCCAAGGCTGCTGCTGGCAGGAATCAAGCTTCTACTTCTTAAACACTCTGATTTCGCTTAAAAAAAATTTTAATTTTGGTCTGTACTAAACAATTTACTTTTCTGTTTCTCAACTTTGGTTTGTTGCTTTTGATGTCGCGATTTGCGACCTAACTTTAAACTCTACTTTTCGACTTTATGCATGGTTTTAACATTTGCTCTACTATGTTTCGGATGTCACGATTCGCGACCTTGCTTTGATTTAAACTTGCTTTTATAAATGCTCCTTTGATGCTCATTTTGGTTATGTGAAAGTCACGGTGCGACTTCAAGTCTATACCTTATCTTTCTCGAATGTCATCACTTTGCTTACTATAATTTGCTTTATATTCTGCCTTTAACAGGTCGCCACCTTTATTTTGCTTCGATAGTTTATCGAAGATTCATTTTACACAATTTATCTATATACATACTACTCCCTTCAAAAGAGTGAGGCTTGTCTTTAGGCAGTCTTACTCATTATTGTGATTCTCGTTTTACCACATTGTTTTAACTTAATTTGTAGCGACTATGATCAAAGCCATGTTTGATCAAAAACCTCACTTGAATGCACATCTCATGCGATTCGAATTGCATTGCTTATATAAAATTCATCTGACGGCAACCGCCTCAGGTATAAATCGCCTTGATCCAAGCCTTGCGACTTCGATCCCTTAGCCCAACTTTTTGTTTTCATTTTTCACTTGGTGCCTTCCAGCCAAGTCGCTTCGGTGCCTAGCCTCTGTCAGGACTTTCCTGTGCTTGGCCTCTTGCCAGGACTTTCCTATGCCTGGCCTCTTGCCAGGACTTTTCTCGCCTGGCCTCTTGCCAGGACTTATCTGTGCCTGGCCTCTTGCTAGGACTTTTCTCGCCTGGCCTTTTGTCAGGACTTATCTGTGCCTGGCCTCTTGCCAGGACTTTTCTCGCCTGGCCTCTTGCCAGGACTTTTCTGTGCCTGGCCTCTTGCCAGGACTTTTCTGTGTCTGGCCTCTTGCCAGGACTTTTCTTGCCTGGCCTCTTGCCAGGACTTATCTGTGTTTGGCCAGGCCTTTTGTCAGGACTTATCTGTGTCTGGCCTTTTGCCAGGACTTTTCTCGCCTGGTGTAAGTACTCCAACCCAATTCGCGACCCTTTATAAGTGCCTTTTAATATAATAAAATTGCACTAAGGGCATTTTGGTAAATTTCCGGTCCATTCCGAGACTTTCGGAATCTTTTTATAAGTTTCTCGCGAAGGAAGTACTTTTAAGTCTTTTCTCCAGAAACGATTACTGGCTCGTCTAGTCGTGTGACACAATGAGCCATGGAAAGCACAAGCTTTAGGTCGTGCGACTCAAGTTGCCACTCACCAGCATGTTATAAATAAGACCCTCCCCCTCTCATTTGACGATCCCTCCGACCTCCCTAAGGTCACTATGCCAAAATACACCCAGAAGCTAGTCTCCTCCTAAAACACACACAAACACACACCAATTACCTCAAATCCTCCCTCTCTCACACATAACTCTCTCTTTTTCTCTCTTAATTCAACCCACTCCATACACCATCACCTAGATCCTTGATCTCCCACCATTGCTAAGTTCAATCCGGTTCTGTAGCTGAGTTGAAGGTCTCTACACCTAACTTGGTGTAGAGATTGAGGATCTATAAGGGTAACAAACTCCCTTCCTCCTTATCTCTCGTCTATTTGCTCTTTTACACAATTCACATGCAATTTCTATTCATGATTTGATAATTAGGCTCCATCTGCTCTAATTATTAAGTTTCAATTGCCATCTCTCTGTTTAAATCTCGTTGTTCCGTATCATTTCATGTTCATGAGTTAATTTTGGATGCAATTGTGACTTGTTCATCAAGGGAGTGTGGATTCCCCCATATCCACTCCCACTTGAATGATTGAGTGTTAATCTCATATTCTGTGATCTATGTGATCTGTTTTGGTGCCATTTGATCTTCTAGTTCCTTTATTTCATCTGTAATCGATCCGTTGTAAAAGCCTCTGCAGATGGCCTGTTGTGTCACGCGACAGAACTGGCCAAGCCATGTCCTGATTCGTGCGACATAAGTTGCCACTCTGCAGCAGCTTCATTTTCAATTGTAATCTGTTCTTAGCGTTGTAATCAGGTTGTGGTCTCCTGTATAAATGACTCACAAGTTGTATTGCCCTCAGTTCATCAATAAAACAAAGCATTAAAATGCATTTTATCACATATTATGTCTCACACAATTTGCACACACTTATTGAATGAATTGGATTTTGAATATTAGAAAGACTCGTTTACGAGGCGTGTTGGGTGAACTCTCGGTTCTTCCCAACACATAATATGACCCCCGAACCCATTCTCTCTTTTCAAAAGGGTTTTCAATGTTTCCTTTAAAACGGCGTGGCGACTCTCATTAATTTTCTAATTTTTTTGGCGAGCGTACATTCAGTGGCGACTCCGCTGGGGACTTGAAACCTGTTTTCAAAAGTGGGTCAAGCTTTCGTTCATGTTCAACATCTTTCTCCTTCATTTGTTGTGTGCTCTTGTGTGTGATATTGTATGTGCTTAAATGCTTTGTATGCTTTGCTTCCTTGAGAGTCTGTATGCTTCTATTGTTCTCTGTTACTTGGTGATGAGCTTTTGCATGGGCTTTGAGGCTAGGGGCTGGTTCTGTTTTTTGTTCATATTCTGGAAATATGGCTTCTTTTGCCGCTCTGCAGATTTTGGTTTCCAGTTCAGGGGTGATTATGGGAAGTCCCCATGATCAAAGTTTATGATCATTTGATTATTGTATCTGTGGGGTGTGCGTCTGTTGTTTTCCTTTTATCACCCCTTTTCAAAAAAAATCATTTTGCAAATAAAGGAACATAGTCATCCGCACACTACATCACTAGATCTAGAGCCATTTGGTGCGATTGACGGCATCGCGGACGGTGATGTATGTCGCCTACGCTTGAGTGCCTAATATCAATCCTTTCCCCCTAGCGCATCATAGGTGGAACCACACTTTTCAAGCTTACCCAATGGTTGGTTTTTGACACCACATTTTCAAATATACTAAAATGAATTGTTTCAAAATTTATAAAAGGATTTCATACTTATCCTAAAACCTAGCACGTGTGGGCATGTTGCCATTGCAACATGGTTTCGCGTATGGACATATCATTCTCATGACATGTTCTAACGAGAGATCATGTCGCTTTGTCAACGTGCACCGACGAGAGGTCATGCCGAATTTTTCCTTGAATTTCTTCAGGAATACCCGTCATGCTGCCCAAATTTCCCCAGGAATTGGGATTGCTCGTCCGTCCCATAAATGCTTCGGTTTTATTTAGGTCTTATTGCCTATTATTAATTTTAATCAATACATTTGGTATATTTTGAATGGTGTGTCCCTAGGTTCCCCTCGAGGTCTAGATTGCGTGAATAAAGGCTTATCCTTTTCCAACCGTTCCTAGGACTTAAAAGACACTGCTTTCTACTTGAACATTAATAAGATGTTGCATGAGACCATCTCCTTTTCCGTTCTTCCCTCTCCCATATCTTCTTAAGACTCTTCTCTATCCTCCACCTTATACACGCTCTCTCCTCTCTAGCTACGGCAAGTTGGGTGCGTGCTCCTGTTCCCGGTGCTCATTTGGTCCGTATTCCCGAGACGGAGGCAGTTATAGTATCCGAGTGGTATTCTTCTGATTCAGAATCCGAGATGTCTGGTGCAGAGAATGTGTTTGCTAACCATTCTGGAGGTTCCCCTGCTTCGGGTCAGCTGGATCTGAATGATTTATCTATGGTTGAGTTGCGAGCTTCTCTTGAGGCTTCCTTGGTTCGTGAGCGTGAGGCTCAGTTACTCACCCAAGCTGCTAGGGCTCTAGAAGTGGAAACGCATGCTAGATTTGTGGAAGCAATGTGTGTCCGAGGGATTGTCGTCATTCGTCATGAAGATGGGTCTTATGAGGAGATCATCGGTGCTAACAACGCTGATTGTGGGGCTGGGAATGTTTCCCTCCCTCTTCATTCCACCAATAATGTTACATCTCTGCCCGCTTATCAAATGCATGGGATGAAAGGGATGAAAGGGATGAATGTGAATTCACAAGGCAGGATTCCTCCTCCAGCATCTCGATTTAGCCAAGCTCAAAGTCATGGTATACAACTGATCCCCAATGCTTTTAAGTCTCCTAATCAGTTTGGGTCGCAGTGTCAATCTCAGCAAGGTTCCCAAGGCCAGTATCATTGTTTGGACAACCAGTTTAAGCAGAAGGGATTTCTACAGTTTCCTGCTAACCAACTTCCGCCTCAAGGAGAGTATTCTCAACCATTAATGGGTTCACCTTATGATTTCAGCTCGTCGTCTACGCAGAGTCAGTATCCACGGCCAACCCCATACTTGACCTCCAATGCTCAACTTCAGAATCAAACGTCCTCCATTCCCGTTATGACTCCCATTCGGCAAGGGGTGCCAATACCCGAGTCACCTCCAGAGCTAGTTCAGAAGAAGAAAGAAAGACAGCACTTTGATGATATGGGAATGCCTATAGATGAATTCTTCGAAGTCTTAGTAAATGGAGGACTGGTTCAGCCACTGGTCAATTTTATCCCTACTATCCTCAATCCCAACATGGATAAGAGCAAGTATTGTCGCTTCCATCAATACCCTGGTCATACTACCAATGGTTGCAGGGTTTTGAAAAAGATCATCCAAGGGCTCATGGATGAAGGGAAGATTGAAAAGGGCTTTCAGGAGAAAAGTAATGCTCCGAACCATGGTTGGTTTCTGTTGTGGGCATTTTTTGACATGACGACATCTTCAGCTGATCCTGCATAACGAGATGTCATTACACTGTAAGTATTGTTTTAAATATTTACTTGTCCAATATTTCCTAATATTATTATTCTTATTTTTCAGTAATTAAGAGAGGAATGCGGAAACAACCTTCAAGCACGTTCAACAGACCTTCAAACGGCTAGGGCGACTTGGTCTCACGGAGGTTGAAAAGATAAACCACAATGCCGAGATTGTAGGAACCATATTTGACTCTTTCTTAGTTACTTGTATTTAAGGGGAAATGGAGACGGAAAATGACACTCATGCTCATACGCACACACTTTACACACAAACTCTTGTAATCCTCTCCATTATCTTCCGAAGTTGTAATTGTGATCATTATAGTGGAACCTTTAAGGTTGGAGACCTAACTCCCGGGGTTTTTTCCAAAGAGGTTATCACCTCCAAGGTTTTCCTCGTTAACAAATCGCGTTGTCATTGTCTCGTTTTTCATTTTCTTGTTCCATATAATCGAATTCCATAGTTCCCTCCTTATTATTCAATCCACACACTAAACATAGTTAAGATTCTACTCTATTGTTTTTTCTACCAAAACAATTTGGCGCCCATAGGGGCCTCGTGGTTTATCGGTTATTTGAAACATTTCCTAATCGAATTCACTATGTACGCACCCACCAATGTGTCCACCGCCGGCAAAGGTCCCACCGTTGTTCCCACATCGGGAGGTAGAACCGGCTTGTTACCACCGCCTCCTCGGACCGGATCTCGGCCAACTCAACCTACGAAGACTCCACAAAAGGGCGACCTCTTCCAATGCGAGATGCCGACATCCGGAGTATCCTAACCAGGTTGAATCAAAGGTTGGACCGGCAAGATAACAATTCGAAGGTGTTGACCAATTCCATGATTAAGATGCGAGAAAGACCAACAACTCATAGCATCTCGGCTTGAAAACATATCACCACTTTGCGCGCAAGGGTTCTCAACTTTGACAACTCAGGAGGATCTACATTTCGTAATGAATTCATTCCAATGGGCAATCCTCCTCCGTGACATCTTTCATGATGTCAACATCTTTGCCAGGGGACACCCCTTTGACACCATCTTGCGGGATTCACTCCATTCATCCCATTTATAGGCAAAGACTTCCATCACGACTACTACGGACAACTCTGGTTTGCTTAATAATCTTTTCAATAATAATAATTTCAATCGTATTCCTATGGTGACCCTTTTGCAGGAAACCCACTAGCTAAACGGATGCGGGATCTCGGAGAATTAGTAATGAACGTACCAGGTGTGACTCCTCCAATTCAACCAAGATGCAAAAGCGCTACAATCGGTCTCGGTTTGTCCCGGCAATTGCAAATGTCGACATACCGAAGCGCTTTGATGTACCATCTATGAAGTTGTACGACGGCACCACGGACCCCGAGAGGAGCACGTGGCACACTATCAAGAAAAGATGGACATAATCCATATTCCACTTCAATTCCGGGAGGCTTGCTTATGCGGGGATTTGGATCCACCTTATCTGGACCGGCTCTCAAATGGTTGATTAGGCAACCCCTAGGTTCAATTGGTTCATACATTGACTCATCAACATGTTCTATAACCAATTCTCATGCAATCGACAATTTGAAAGGTTGACAAGTGACCTTTACAATGTAACTCGGCGGCCTAATGAAACCCTAAAGGATTACGTCCACCGGTTCAATAAAGAGGTGCTTGGAAATTCCCAATCTTGACATGTCGACGGCCACGAAGCATTCAAAATGGGGTTGAAGAAAGATTCGCAGTATTACCAAGATTTGGTAATGACTCCTTGTAAGCTGGAGGAAGTCGGGAGCGGGGCATTGAGATTCATAAGGCTGGAGGAAGATGAGCTGCGAAGATCAAAGTCATCATCCAAGACGTCGACATATGACCATCCCGATAGAAAGGCGAGATCGTCCCATCGCGAAACAACCGTCCCAATCCTTATCCGAGAATTGACACTAGCAAAATTAATTCAATAGACGGTGAGGATGAAGATAATGATAATGTGCCTAACATTTCGATTATTGTTTTACGTTGATATTTCGGGTGTACTTTGCGCAATGGGCAACACAGGGAGACAAAGCCGGATGGCCAAAGAAAACGGACAAAACCACGGGATGGCGTGACAAATCAAAATGGTGTGCTTACCATGAAGACTTTGGGCATGTTGCGAAGGCTGCATCGCATTAAGAAAGGAGATCGGTTACTTGCTCTCGAAAGGACATCTTAAGGAGAGCTGTTGGGATCCGTAAAGAAGAAAGCTGAAAGTCTGAAGCTCCTCATGAAGCCGAAAGACCGGTTTCTCCCGGCATCAACAAAGGTGATCAACTTCATTAGTGGAGGCTCAGAAATATGTGGAACATCCTATTCTGCCGCAAAACGACATGCTAAGGAGTCAAAAGATGAAAAGCGGAGAGACGGCCCGGGATGTCGATACCTTGCCCGGACCCAATTGTCTTTGATGAAAGTGATCGTGATAACTTGCTGGAACCCCATCATGACGGTCTGGTCATTTCCTTGCGGATCGCCAACCGTACCATACGACGTATTACGGTAGATGGGGGCAGCTCCGTCAATCTTATTATGTTGGGTACCCTTAAAGAAATGAACATCCCGGAATCGGAGATTGTCAAAAAATCTTGATCTTTGGTAGGCTTCGGTGGCGAAGTCAAAGAAACGATGGGGAGATAAAGCTTCCAATATACTCAAAGGACCTCAACACCGTGGAACGGTTTTGTGTAATTGATTGCGCAACATCTTACAATGTAATTCTTGGAAGACCGTGGATTCATGGAATGAAGGCCGTACCCTCCACTTACCATCAATGTGTGAAGTTTCCAACACCTTGGGGTGTCGCTAAGATTCTGAGTGATCAACGGGTGGCCAAGGAATGTTACAAAACTTCAATGAAGGCGTCTACATCTCCAAAACAAGCATAGCAATTACCGAAGAAAGTACGTGAAGTCTGGAAGCTAGGGAGGATGATGTGAAAGAAGTATTGTTAGATCCTTCCAACCCAGGACATCAAAGTACTTATTGGCACCGACATATCGTCGGATATAGAGGAGAAGCTTGTGAACCTATTAAGAAGCGAGAATAAAAAGTTTCGCTTGGAAACATGATGACATGACCGGCATTAGCAAAGATGTCATCACTCACAAACTTAACATAGATCCCGGCTTCAAACCAGGTGCACCGAAACGTAGAAAGTTTGCGAAACCGAAATCGGATCATCAAGGAGGAGGTAGAGCGCTTACTCAAAGCCAACATGATACGAGAGGTCGATTATCCAAGATGGTTGGCAAATGTGGTTGTGGTAGAGAAGAGAAACGGGAAATGGCGAGTTTGCGTCGACTTCACCGACTTAAATAAGGCACGCCCAAAAGATCCTTTCCCTTTGCCGCACATAGATTCATTAGTTGATGCCACCTCGGGTCACGAACTCCTCACATTAAATGGACCCGCGTCCTCGGGATTTCAACAAATTCGGATGGAACCATCGACCAAGAAGACTTGCCTTCATAACCCCCTCGGGTATTTATTGTTATATTGCCATGCCTTTTGGACTAAAAATGCGGGTGCAACGTATCAAAGGCTCGTCAACAAGATGTTTAAGGATCGGATTGGGGACACAATGGAGGTATACATCGACGACATGGTTGTTAAGTCTAAGAAGGCCGAGGACCACATTAGCAATCTCTCTCAAGCCTTTGACATCTTGGATTGTTTCAATATGAAACTTAATCCAGCTAAATGCAACTTCGGAATGAAAGCCGGCAAGTTTTTGGGCTATATGGTCACTAAAAGAGGCATTGAAGCCGCCCCAGAACAAATACGCGCCATTCTCAACTTGTCATCACCTCAATCTGTCAAGGACGTCCAAAGACTAACGGGAAAAATTGCCGCACTCACTAGATTCATTTCAAAATCCTCGGACCGATGCAAACCTTTCTACGACATCTTAAGAAAGAACAAAAAGTTTCAATGGGAGGACCAACATGAAAAAGCTTTTCGGGAACTCAAAACTTACTTGTCGACACCTCCCTTATT
The DNA here is from genome assembly GCA_022495995.1 of Adenophora triphylla var. japonica. Classification (NCBI taxonomy): domain Eukaryota; kingdom Viridiplantae; phylum Streptophyta; class Magnoliopsida; order Asterales; family Campanulaceae; genus Adenophora; species Adenophora triphylla. The sequence goes on along the minus strand of JAFEMH010005042.1, from coordinate 77,675 downwards.
GGCAAACCTCGAGATAGAAGAACATCTTTACATCTACCTAGCGGTATCCGAAGGCGTGTAAGTGCGAGTCTTGATAACGTAACGAGATGGCAATCGGCAACCCATCTACTATATAAGTAAGACACTCTTAGATGTTGAGACCGGGTATTCTCATTTACAAAAATTAATTTTAGCTTTGATAAGCATTCGTTAAATTAAGGCACTATTTTGAAACACATACTATTATTGTACGCACTAACTATCCTATTAAGAATGTCATGAGAAAACCGGAGATGTCGGGTCGAATGGCGAAATGGTACGTACGAGTTAAGCACATACGACATCAAGTACGAGCCTAGAGCGCAATAAAATCTCAAGCCACTGGCGATTTTGTGGGCGATTTCGATCAACCCTACAACAAGAGGTGGAATTGGAAGTACGGCAACTTCAAGATGATGACATTCTAAAAATTTGGACTCTCTACACGGACGGTGCTTCCAACATGAGAGGTACAGTCTTGGAGTTGTACTAAAATCGCCACAAGGGGACATAATACCACAATCTATCGGTTGCGGCTTCAAGGCTACCAACAATGAAGCGAGTACGAGGCACTTATCGCGGGTTTAACGGCGGCCCAAGACTTAGATGTCAAGCATATCCGGGTGTTCATGGATTCATTACTAATTGTTAATCAATACAATGGGTCCTACGTCGCGAAAAATGCTAAAATGACGACATATTTGGAAATTGTAAAAATTATTTCGGCCAAATTCAAAACATTTTCCTTGGAACAAATCCCGCGAGAAGAAAATTCTCAAGGCGATGCTTTGGCAAATTTGGGTTCGGCCTTCAAAAGCTTCTCACAAACCAATATCCCAATCGTGCATGTTGACATCCCAAATTGACAATCTCGAGATGTTCGTCCTAGATGTTGACATACCTTCCTCTCTGCATCAACCTCTTGGACGGCCCTATTATCAAGTATCTCTTAGATGATACGATCCAGTTGAGGAGAAGAATGCGAGAGCCTTCGGGGTAAGAGTATCTAAATATGTACTTATTGATAATCTCTTGTTTAGAAAATCTGCTTTGCAGTCACTACTTAAGGTGTCTAGAAGCGAGATAGAGCCCATCAGGTTCTCAGGAGAGTGCATGAAGGAGATTGTGGAAATCATATCGGGGAAGAAGTTTACATACTAAAGCTCTAAGGTTGGGCTATTTACGGCCCACAATGAGAAAAGACGCCATTGACTACGCAAAGAAATGCGATTCTGTCGGCGACATGGGGACATCTGCACGGCCAGTGAATTGCTACATCCTATCCTGTCACCTTGGCCGTTTATGGTTTGGGGAATGGACATTGTAGGAAAACTTCCCGAGCACCGGGGGGACGAGTATTTCTTTTGGCCATGACAGACTACTTTTCTAAGTAGGTAGAGGTGAGGCATATGTGCAAGTTCGTGATAAAGAAGTAATATCTTTTATCAAAAGGAACATATTTAGCCGATTTGGAATTCCATCGAAATAATTTGTGACAACGGCTCTCGGTTCATCAGCAAGAGGACCCAAGATTTCTTGACGGCTTGGGGTGTTAAGATGGTAACGTCTTCGCTGTTCACCCTCGAAGCCAATGGACGGGCGAGTCTAGCAACAAAATAATAATCGGCAACTTAAAAAAGAGACTAAACCGAGAAAAAAGGACGTTGGGCGGAAGAATTACCAATGGTCCTATGGGGGGCGACGGGACGACATCTAAGAATGCTCTTGGTCAAACCCCCTATTCACTTGTATTTGGGCCCGAATCTGTTATTCCGGCGAAGTCCTTGTACCTACGGCAAGATACGGCTTGCTTACATCCGAAAATAATAAAGACATCTTGATACATTCCTGGATACGTGGACGAGCTAAGGGATATGGCCAAAGTTCGCATGGCGGCATATCGGCAAAGGGTAGCCCGATCATACAATAAAAACGTCGGGGTCGAAGGTTTCAAGTAGGAGACTTAGTCCTACGAAAGGCATTCCAAAATACCAAGGAGTCCAATGCGGGCAAGCTCGCCCCAAAATGGGAGGGACCCTACTTGATAGATGCACAAGCCGGAAAAGGAGCATATCGCCTTGCAACCTTGGATGGCCAAATGATACCCGAGTTGGAACGCCATTCATCTCAAAAGGTATTACATTTAAATATGACTTCCCATGAACTCATCTTTCCGGTATGAATCGTATTTTAATTCTTTTCTCCTATGTATCTTTTTAATTATTTACATGATAAGATGTCTCTAACATGCTTTGTGAGAGACGTCAACCTTAGTTGGCGTCCGTTTTTAACGTGTTTCTATCTTATGAGGTATTGACACATTTACATGGGGACATATCGAAAGCATACAAAGAACAACGATTCCTCCTCCGTTAGAGACTGGCCATCTCTTCTCAAGTAAAGGTACACAATCCCTTCTAAGGTTTAAAGAGTTAATTACCTCTTTCTAAAGAAGTTAGGTTACCACACCTTCGCTGGAGCGCAAGTTATCTCACTAATTGAGGTGTGGGGTGGGCCTATATGGGTAAACTCATATAGCTTACCCATTCCCACTCAGTTAGATGATTGATCTTAAGCATTATTCTTATGGTTATGGCATATTCGTGTCATCTAAGTATCTACGGTTTATGGCATATACGTGTCATCTAAGTATCTACGGTTTATGACATCTACATGTCATCCTAAATACCTATTATTCGACATACTATCATGTCACCATATGTGAAAAACATACGAAAAATTATCCAAAAAAGAAACAAGCCTTGACGTGCTTGAAAACCATTAGACCATAACTAAACTAAAATAACCATAATGTATCCAAACCACCAAAGTAAAAGTGCGAAAGTGTTGAACCAACCCAACACTTAAAAAAGATTGTCTTTGGCCCTTAAGGACCTATTACAAACCAAACCAAAATAAAAATTGTCTTAAGGGATTCCACCCGGCAACATCAAGAGCAAGTTTATTTTACCTTTTCAGGTGGCATTTGTCGGAGGTATTGCTCGGAATAACTTCTCCTAGAAATCACCCCAGTCGGTGTCCTCACCGGCTGCTCTAGATCCTTGAAATCATCGATTGCTTTTTCCTCGTGAATCCGCCGCAAAGCCATCTTCTCTTCACTCGGGTTCCAATTCACATGCTCTCCTGCTTGATATTCCTCAATCATTTGGATTCTAGTTTCAAAGACTGCTTTTGCGGTCTCATGCACCAAGTCATCCCGAAATGCTTCCATCTCCCTTTCATGACTGATGTCGACGCTTGCAAGCCTGGACCGCCATTTTAATATCTCTTCATTCTTGTCCCCGATCTCCAATCCCTTTCCCTTATTATGCTTGCGGCCTCCCTCAAATCCTTCTCATATTCGGCCTTACTCATGTCGTAGGTATCACACTTTTCCCTCAATGTCCCGATTTCTTTGGACATTAATTTGCCCATCGAGACAATCTATCATCAACAAGAGGAGGTATTTTACTAAAAATAAAAGAGGATCAAGGTGTCTACGATTCAAAAGCAAATCTTACCTGATTTTCCAAAACTTCTTCACTCCAAATTTGTTTCTCTACGCCGGGGATTTGTTCCAACCTTTTTCTCTTCGGAGTAATCTTGTTTATCTACGGTATGTTCTCTTCCGCTTTCATTTTACCTTTATATTTGGCCACAATATCACTTGTCGTCAAGCCGGAGAAAGTCAATTGCATATAAGAATATATGTTAGCGAGGATTCAATAAAATAGCCAAGTGATACGTTGATCCCAACTTACTTGAGAGCGTCGTAATTATAGAAGCCGTATGCTTAAGAAAATTTCTCTCCTCGTAATATAGAAAGAGACGTATGATTTGGATAAAGAATTTGTAGAGGATTGGATAATCACAAATAATTATCCAGAAATTGCGGTTATCAAAACTCTTCCTTTTTACTCGCCTCGTATTCCTAACCGTCACATTTGAAGCCAGTTAGAAGATGAACGGTTAATCAAGAGAAAAATAAACAAAGGAAGAAGGTCGGAGATGGAGTGATTTTACCTTGAAAGCGAACGGCGCCGTGGGCGAAAGGAGGTGAAAAGAAGATTTGAGAAGATAAGTTTTCTCAAGCGGTTAATAAAAAGGAAAAAGAATCCCTTTTCAAAATTAACTCTCTCCCCAACCGTTCATTTCATCGCCACGTCTCCCAAGAACGTCCCATCGGGCGAGTAACGGTTGGGTCATTAATTCAAAAGGAAAAACATTTTGCCTCTTCGGTTGCCTACATAGTCAAATGTTTTTGGGGACAAATTGTTGTGGGCATTTTTTGACATGACGACATCTTGGTGATCTGCATAACGAGATGTCATTACACTTTAAGTATTGTTTTAAATATTTACTTGTCCAATATTTCCTAATATTATTATTCTTATTTTTCAGTAATTAAGAGAGGAATGCGGAAACAACCTTCAAGCACGTTCAACAGACCTTCAAACGGCTAGGGCGACTTGGTCTCACGGAGGTTGAAAAGATAAACCACAATGCCGAGATTGTAGGAACCATATTTGACTCTTTCTTAGTTACTTGTATTTAAGGGGAAATGGAGACGGAAAATGACACTCATGCTCATACGCACACACTTTACACACAAACTCTTGTAATCCTCTCCATTATCTTCCGAAGTTGTAATTGTGATCATTATAGTGGAACCTTTAAGGTTGGAGACCTAACTCCCGGGGTTTTTTCCAAAGAGGTTATCACCTCCAAGGTTTTCCTCGTTAACAAATCGCGTTGTCATTGTCTCGTTTTTCATTTTCTTGTTCCATATAATCGAATTCCATAGTTCCCTCCTTATTATTCAATCCACACACTAAACATAGTTAAGATTCTACTCTATTGTTTTTTCTACCAAAACAGTTTCCACCTCGCAAGCAGTGGAATTTTGATGATCTTGGGACGACTACCGAAGAGGCATTCAATGATTTGATTCAAGTTGGGATGATCAACCCCCTTGAAAATTATAGCCCTGCTAATCCCAAACCCAACTTGGATAAGAGCAAATACTGCCGCTACCATCAATATCCTGGCCATACCACCAATGACTGCACCTCTTTGAAGGTGGCCATTCAAAAGCTTGTCGATGAGGGTAATATTGAGAAGGCCTCTCGTCCCAGTGTTGTTACCAATCCTCTCCCGTGATCTTCAGCAGAACCCAAGGGGCCATCCCATCCAATTTTGATGCAGTCAATCAGTCTTTGTAGGGTCTAGATTGTCTGTCATGTCATTAATGAATGTCCTTTGTTGGACACGAGTCTGTTAAGTCCAAGTTGGATCAGTCTTTTTCTTTCAGTAATAGAAGTCTTTGTTTCTCTTCTTGCTAGACTCGAGACATTACTTGCATACCCACATTACACTTAATTGAAATGGTTTTATTCTGCATGATCACTTGTGCTGCTCAATCACTAAGTCATTGAAATAATTAATGTTTGAATTAATCAAAGTGAGAAAATCAATTGATATCCTTCTCAAATTGGGGCTCATCAATTCCCATTTTGCATCTCATATGCTCACATCTCTTTCATCATACTCAGAGTTTCGTTGCTCAATGAATTTGCATTAATCTTTCTCAATTAAGCTTAAGCAAGCAATGAAGAATCAATTTCATTTAGGTCATCCGGTAGGGATTGCGGTTGAAGCCTTTCACCCTAGGGAAGCCATTACCTTGCCCTCACTAAACAATACCCTTTCATTTCATGATCGACATGTTTTGAAACCCTGTTTAGCCATCATCTTTTCTCCTTGCTGAGAGAAGTCCAAGCAATGCCAAGAAGTTAGCCTCGAGAAATCGGCGATGCACAAAATACTCAAGTCATGAAAGAAGGACAGAAATAATTCTCAACTTCTCAAGAGGCCTTCCAAATTCTCAAAAGAAGGATTTTAAATCCTCACAATTTCAGTAAAAAGTACTCAATTTCTCTAGAGGCTTTCCAACTCTCAAAAGGATGTTGAATCCTTCCAATTTCAGCAAAAGTCCTCGACTTCTCAAGAGACTCTCCAATATTCAAAAGGAGCTCGAATTCTCGCAATTTCACAAAAGTTCTCGATAGCATGGATTTCCCCTAGCCAGCATCCTTCCAACCAATTCTAACCATCCTCTCGTTTTCAGAAGATAATCCCATTACCCTTGCCTTTAGCCAAAGCCGAGTCTAACTCTCATTCTTAGAGGCACTAAAGATACAATCACAATTTTCTCACCTTAGAAATCCCAAACACATCCTTGAAAGCCAACCTCCATCTTTAGAGGTTCTGTCAGTAAAAGACCCAGCCGACCTCTCATCTTAAGAGGTCATGATGCAAACAATGTTCCAAATCACCTGATGGCCGATCGAAGCCCTAAAACCCAGCTACAGTTCCTACCGGATAGCAGTTTCATTCTAATCTTATCAAGGATCTAAATCAGATTAATGCTTCGTTGCTTGCTTAAGTTGGAATCTAATCCACCTTGGTCCAAGACCCTCAATCAAAGATTATGCAAATTCAAATCCAATTCATTTGGCACTTCATGTGAGCATATTTCATTTCTCCTCCACAAACACTTCCCGTGAATGCCTTACTGGGGCTTCGCATCCGTGTCTTTCATTGACACTCCAAGAAGACATGTTCTTCAACTCTCCAGTTCTCGAGAAAAATCCTCAAATCCTCAAAGGTTCTCAAAATCTCGAATCTCCGCATTCCTTCTCTTTTCAATCGGGATAAGCCCGAACTACGGCGACCTGAGCTCCTCGCCATGAGGGGAACGTAGGCAACCAGAAATGGTCCGGTCACAAATACATTCAAATCTCAGAAATCCGGTCTCATCAAGGGCCGTCCCTATACACAAATCCTCTTTCCATCTTTCCAAATTTGATTCTGGATATCAATTGGTTTTCTCCTCATGATTAATCAAAATATTTGTTCATATCAAGCTTAGTGGCTGAATAACCCGAACATCAATAAAAGGTTTTAAGCAGTCTTGTGATCATTATGAATAAGACAGGTTTTCAAATGTCTCGACGAGTCTTCTCTTTCTACATTCTAAGAATATAGAGCCAAACACTGTCTTTCTATCAGCAGGGGCTTCCATACACTTTTCCACACCTTGTGACGCTTATACTCTCTCAAAAGAGTCAAACCCTAAGTGAGTGTGTTACACAAAATCGGGATTCATTCTCACTTTTCGAAAGATGTGCCCCCGCACGTATACATTTCTGAGTCTTGTCCAATGACTGATTAACTAAGGTCTGAAATGATGGGCTGCCTCCTTGGCCACATGATGATTCTGTATGCAATAGGGCTGCATTGGATCTCTTCAAGCTGGGGCTTTGCTATGCTGTTCTCTCAGGCTCTCCTGTATCAGTATTTCTGCCAGGGTATTTCTCTGCATTCACTTTGCTACACGATGGATTTGCTCATTATTGGAGTCACTTCGGGATTGCTTTGCATTGTCAACTGGGGCTTCGCCACATCACCTCCTCAAAGTCTGGGTTTCACCTAGTCGTCTCTTCAAAGCCAGGGCATTCTCTGCATTTCCTCTGCTGCTTGCCGTTTCGGGCGCGCGACATACTTTGTTCTTATCAGCAACAATCAACCTGCTGCAATCTGTACTCTCGGGAGCATCCCCGACCTGCCTAGGCTGCACCATGTCATCCATACATTCCTCAATCATCACTCATACACTTCTCGAATACATGGGAGAGGGTTCACAACCCATTAATCATCATATATACACAGTCATTCCATCATAAATCCATCATAGCACAATTGCTACATACATATCAACTCATCAAGCCCTACAAAATCCTCACTCCATTTTCATTCCCAGCCGAGATGGACTCGTGCAATAAAAGATAATAATGCATAAGCAAAATTTCAAATCAAATTCAAATCAGATAAAATGCAAGGTGCCTAGAGTGTTGTGTTTCCTCCCCCAGGGTACAATAATCAAATGATCATAATCTGATCATGGGAACTGCTCCTCAAATCAAAATCTGGACAAAGATTTCAAATCCTGCAGGTGGCACGTTCTGCCTTCATCATCTTCATCAGTCTCATCTTCTTCAGACTTATCAGCATCGTCTGAAAGAGCCTTAGCTGCCTCAGTCTCCAAGCAATGCTCGTCAAAAAGAGTTTCAGCTGCCTCAATCTCCAAACATTGGTGCTCATTAGCCTCATCACCAAAAGCCCGTCCTCATCGGCATGTCTTCATCAAAGCCCGTTTGCACCGGCACGTCTTCATCAAAGCCCGTTTGCACCGGCACGTCTTCATCAAAGCCCGTTTGCACCGGCACATCTTCATCAAAGCCCGTTTGCACCGGCACATCTTCATCAAAACCCGTTTGCACCTGTTTGCACCGGCACATCTTCATCAAAGCTCGTTTGCACGACAGATCTTCATCAAAGCCCGTTCGTACGGCACGTCCTCATCAAATCCCGTTTACATGGCGAGTTTATATCAAAGCTACAAGTAAGCGCAGCGCAGGTATTAAAACATATCTCAAACAGCTGTAGATTATCTTCTTTGAGTATATTTCACCCAAAACCTCGGTTGACAACCAAATAGTCAATCCTCGAACTACGATCCGGCTTGATTCCCTTCTAGGGATACGTAGGAATCCTTTCCCAAAAAGGTCCAGCCATCCAACCACATCAATCATTTTCCTTCATCAGCCATATCCCCGGCAGGTCCGGCAATTGGACCACTCTGGGCTATCTTTCCCACCAGTCGCTCATTGGGCTTGGGGTCCTTCTTATCGACAACCTCACTTCTTCCATAAGTAACGTTGCCGAGGGGCTCTGTAAGTACCCCAACCCAATTCGCGACCCTTTATAAGTGCCTTTTAATATAATAAAATTGCACTAAGGGCATTTTGGTAAATTTTCGATCCATTCCGAGACTTCCGAAATCTTTTTATAGGTTTTTCGCGAAGGAAGTACTTTTAAGTCTTTTCTCCAGACAAAATGACCTATAGAGAATTATTCATTTTGGACCTAGGAGTAATTATCCCGGAATGTTCCAGAACAGGTTGATTGGCGCCAGAAACGGTTACTGGCTCGTCTAGTCGTGCGACACAACGAGCCATGGAAAGCACAAGCGTTAGATCGTGCGACTCAAGTTGCCACTCACCAGCAGGTTATAAATAAGACCCTCCCCCTCTCATTTGATGATCCCTTCAGGCCTCCCTAAGGTCACTCTGCCAAAATACGCCCAGATGCTAGTCTTTCTCCTAAAACACACACAAACACACACCAATTCCCTAAAATCCTCCCTCTCTCACACATAACTCTTTCTCTCTTTTTCTCTCTCAATTCAACCCACTCCATACACCATCACCTAGATCCTTGATCTACCACCATTGCTGAGTTTAATCCGGTTATGTAGCTGAGTTGAAGGTCCCTACACCTAACTTGGTGTAGAGATTGAGGATTTATAAGGGTAACAAACTCCCTTCCTCCTTATCTCTCTTCTATTTGCTCTTTTACACAATTCACATGCAATTTCTATTCATGATTTGATAATTAGGCTCCATCTGCTCTAATTATTAAGTTTCAATCGCCATCTCTCTGTTTAAATCCCGTTGTTTCGTATCATTTCATGTTCATGAGTTAATTTTGGATGCAATTGTGACTTGTTCATCAAGGGAGTGTGGATTCCCTCATATCCACACCCACTTGAATGATTGAGTGTTAATCTCATATTCTTTGATCTATGTGATCTGTTTTGGTGCCATTTGATCTTCTAGTTCCTTTATTTCATCTGTAATCGATCCGTTGTAAAAGCCTCTGCAAATGGCCTGTTGTGTCACGCGACAGAACTGGCTAAGCCATGTCCTGAGTCGTGCGACATAAGTTGCCACTCTGCAGCAGCTTCATTTTCAATTGTAATTTGTTCTCAGCATTGTAATCAGTTAGTGGTCTCCTGTATAAATGACTCACAAGTTGTATTTCCCTCAGTTCATCAATAAAACAAAGCATTTAAATGCATTTTATCACATATTTTATGTCTCACACAATTTGCACACACTTATTGAATGAATTGGATGTTGAATATTAGAAAGACTCGTTTACGAGGCATGTTGGGTGAATCTCGGTTCTTCCCAACACGTAATCTGACCCCCGAACCCATTCTCTCTTTTCAAAAAGGTTTTCAATGTTTCCTTTAAAACGGCGTGGCGACTCTCATTAATTTTCTAATTTTTTCGGCGAGCGTACATTCACCTGGCCTCTTGCCAGAACTTTTCTATGCGGCAACCTTCATTTGCATCCCTCTTCGAGCTTTAACCTTTCAGCGGCAACCTTCATTTGCCTCCCTCTTCGAGCTTTAACCTTTCAGCGGCAACTTCGTGATCGCCTTCTTCAAACAGCGGCACTCTGGACGCCATTACGAGCTCCTCCATGAAACACGAAATCAAACTTGTTAGAATTTTACATGTATGGATGAACACAATAAAAACATGTCGCTGGATAATTCCCGTCCTCCCTTCAGTAATATATATGTACAAATTATACCCAACTAGACTACCAAATTTTACATAACTCTTCCTTCAGATGCGACAATCATAATGCTTAATTACAAGAAAAGTTATATAACTTTTGCTACCTAGTGCGACAATAAAAAATAATAGGATTACAAACAAACGCGACAACTTCACTGATAGAATTGCTTCAGGTGATCAACGTTCCATGCATTCTTCAATTCCTCGCCATCCTTCTTTCTCAGCTTATACGTCCCTTCCCGCACGACCTTTGTCACTTGAAACGGGCCTTCCCACTTTTCATTCAACTTTGTGTATCCAGGCTTAGGTCCAGTGGCCTCTACGCTCCTTAGAACCCAATCTCCGACATTGAAGGATCTTTTGTTAACTCGCTTGTCGTGTTGCGCTTTCATCTTCTGCTTATAATTTATCATTCTCATTCTCGCTTGAAGCCTCTTTTCGTCAGTCAAATCCAGGTCACTACACCGACTCTGCCCGTTTCTCGACTCATCATAATAAGCCACCCTATAAGTCGGCAAGGCCATCTCGGCTGGCGCCATTGCCTCTGATCCATAAGTAAGCACAAAAGCGGTTTCTCCAGTTGAGCCCGGTGGTTCTCACATACCACAATATCGTTGGCAACTCTTCTAACCAAGCTCCACCCCTTCCTTCCAAGTTTTTGCTCAGGGCGGCAATGATTTGTTTGTTTGCTGCCTCCGCCTGTCCATTACAATGCGGCCTATAAATTGCTGACATCCAATGCTTAACGTTCAACCTTGCACATTCCGCCAAAAATTTCTTCCCAAACTGAGTTCCATGATCTGAGACAATTGCTCTAGGCACCCCATATCTACACCAAATATTCTCTTGCACAAATCTGATCACATTATCTTTGCTGAATGTCGCCAGTGCTTTAGCCTCCGTCCACTTAGTAAAATAGTCCACGACGACAACCATGTGTTAGCATCCACCCTTAGCTTTTGGAAAAGTCCCTATCAAATCAATTCCCCACATATCAAAAGGCCATGTCGCAACTATCGGGGTTTGCTCAGTTGCTGGCTGCTGGGGAATGTTGTCGTGCCTCTGACACTTCTCGTACTTCTTCACATAAATCTCAGCATCTTTCCTCAGACTTGGCCAATAATAACCATGAAATAATACTTTGTCGGCCAGGGTTCTCGCACCAGGGTGGCCGCCACACACACCTTCGTGAATCTCAAATAAAACCTTCTGCACCATACTTGGCTCAACACACCTCATCAACGTCTTCAAAAAAGATTTTCTGTACAAAATACCGTCTTGGACTGTAAACCGCGACGAGGTCACCTTTATTAACCTTGCCTTCTCCTCGTCAGGCGGCAACTCTCCCTTGTCCAAAAACTCTTTCATTTCCACTACCCAATTCCTTTCAACCTCCTCAATCTCCATAATCAGCGGCCTGTTGATTGCCGGCATCTCAACGTATTCGACCAACGACTCACTAGTCGAACCTTTTCCTTCTGCTCCTGCCGACCTGCTCAATGAATCCACCCGCGAGTTCTCCGTCCTGTCAATTTGCACTAATTCCCAAAACTCGAATCCCTTCAAAATGTTTCTCGCCATATTACAATACTTCAAGAAAATTGGATTTAACACCCCGTTGTGATGATGCCCGATTTTTTTTGAAAATCAAAACGGAGTCGCCACGCCATTTTTATTTTAAGGGCCAAAACTTTGAAAAAAGCCCGAGATCAGAGATTTAGGTTCGGAGGTCATGTTACGCGTCGGGAAGGACGTTAGTGTGCACCCGACGCGCCTCGCAAAACGAGTCTTCCAAACATTTGAAATCCTTTTGTTGTGTGTGTGTGTGTGTGTGTGTTTTGACCAAAATAATTTGAAACTGGGAAAAGTGAAAATTGGGATCTCTTTTTAAGACTTTAAACTGATCCCATGATTTTTTGGAGAATTTTTGGGTTGAGTCTTGGCACTCAAAAGATTTTTGGATTTGAAAAGCAATTCTGCCAGAATGAAAGAAGGCAGTTGACCCTTGACTTTGAAATGGACTTAAAGGCTTCAAAACCTCAGAATCTGGGGAAAGTCCGAGAATGAAAGTTTCTTAAAACACCCTAAATAGGGTTTCTGCAAAGAAACTTTCCATTTTGGAAGTAATTTGAGGGGTCAAAACCTTCTGGAAATCTCAGATGTGAAATCTGGATTTCCAGAAGCTGATGAACTGGCCTCTAAAAGAAAAATTGAAAAAAGGAGGTTTACTTACTCAAAAAATAAAATAAAAATATGTTTGGAAATATCTGGATGTTGGCTACAAAAAGTGTTTTGTAGTCAACACCCAATTCCAAGTTTTACTGGGTCCAAAAAATAAGAAAATGGACTGAGGTCTCAGAACAATGCTACTGGACAGCAAGATGTTCTTGAGGGAAAATGTGATTTTTGGGGGATTTGCATCTATGTTCACCCCATTTTCATCCCTAGACTTGATACCACTACCTTTTGTTAAGTGGTTATCATATTCAAGTCATCCTTGGGGAATTTATGGGGTTGAAACATGTCCTTTGCAAAGGGAAAGGGGGTTTTGTAAAGATGAAACCAAGGAGAAAGAATTGACTAAAGATCTAAAATGTGGACCACTTGAGATGGTCATTCATGAAGATGAACTTCAAGATGACCATCTTAGGTCAAAACTCAAGTTAAACTAGACATAAAATAAGTCAAAGTAAGAAGAACAAGATGATCAAGAGATCAAAAGAGAATTTTAGGGTTTTGAGAAGGAGGGCTTTACCAATGGTGACACCCTATCTTCCTAGGCTTGGAATTTGACTTGAGGAGTATCAAGATTTGGTGTTTGGCTTGAGGAGTATCAAGGTTTGGTGTGTTTGGTATTTGATTGGGAAAGATTCAAGAGAAAATGGTGGCAATCTAAGGATTCCCACCGTTTTCTCTCTATATTTCGCCAGAACCGTTCTTTGTGAGTAAGTTGTGTTGTGTAAGGCGAGAGAGGAGGGTTCAATTTATAGGCCCTCTGAAATTACATACATGTCCGCGCGGAGGTCCACGTAAAACGTGCACAGTGCATTAAATGCTGCTCCGGGCTTTGAACAGGAAGAATATTTTTCAAAATATCGGTAGAAATTGTTTTTCAACTTCTTTGTTTTGGGATTTTCTTAATTCTTTTGCTTTTGGATTCCTTTTTTGGTTTAACTTTAAATGGCAAACCCTAACCTACTCTTGCTTGGTTAGGAAGGTTAGAGATTGTTAGAAATGTTAGAAATGTTAAAACTTTCGTTAACTTTCTAACGAAAAACTACCAACTCAAATTGGAGCACTTACGGTAGCCCTCGGCGACGGTGTTTTCGAAGGAAGCGGGGTCGTCGATAAGAGTAAGGCTCCATATTTGATAGGATGATCAAGTGATCGAGTGGCTGAACCTATTCAATAGGCTACCTACGTATCCCGAATGGGAATCAAGCCGGTCGTAGTTCGGGTCTTTGACCACAGGAATGATTGTTTTTAAGGTATCAACTTTGGAGATGATGGCGTTTTAGGCGCCTCGGACCTTGAAGATGATGGCGTTTTAGGTGCCTCGAACCTTGAAGATGGCGTTTTAGGTGCCTCGAACCTTAGAGATGGCGTTTTAGGTGCCTCGAACCTCGATGATGGGGATAGATGGTCCTCTGGTGGACTTTGCTTAAAAGGATCGGTCTTACGTCTAGCTGCCTTAGAAGGAAAGGATGACCATTTTGGTCGAGTGGTGGACCTAATGATAGGCTACCTACGTATCCCGAGTGGGAATCAAGCCGGCCGTAGTTCGAAATCTACTCGAGATTTCGTTGGCTTTTGGGATTCCGTTAGCTTCTTTGGGGATTTCGTTAGCCTTCTTTGGGGAAAAACGAGACGTATTCGTCGGGAAATCGGTCTTATGTTTCTTTGCCGTGAATGATTTTGATGAAAGATACGGGATCCGTTATCTTTCTCGGATCACTCGGTCTTACGTTTAGCTAGCAGGGAATGATTTTGATGAAAGATACGGGATCTCGTTATCTTTCTCGGGGCACTCGGTCTTACGTTTAGCTAGGGAATTTCTTTTGAGAGGGTATGAACCTAAATGGGAACTTAGTTCGGGAGTATGAACCTAAGTTGAGGTTCGGTTCGGGAGTATGAACCTAATGGAGACTTAGTTCGGGAGTATGAACCTAAGTTGAGATTTTGTTCAGAGTATGAACCTAAATGGGAACTTAGTTCGGGAGTATGAACCTAAGTTGAGGTTCGGTTCGGGAGTATGAACCTAATGGAGACTTAGTTCGGGAGTATGAACCTAAGTTGAGATTTGGTTCAGAGTATGAACCTAAATGGGAACTTAGTTCGGGAGTATGAACCTAAGTTGAGGTCTTGTTCGGGAGTATGAACCTAAATGGGAACTTAGTTCGGGAGTATGAACCTAAGTTGAGGTTCGGTTCGGGAGTATGAACCTAAATGGAGACTTAGTTCGGGAGTATGAACCTAAGTTGAGATTTGGTTCGGGAGTATGAACCTAAATGGGAACTTAGTTCGGGAGTATGAACCTAAGTTGAGGTTCGGTTCGGGAGTATGAACCTAAATGGAGACTTAGTTCGGGAGTATGAACCTAAGTTGAGATTTGGTTCGGGAGTATGAACCTAAATGGGAACTTAGTTCGGGAGTATGAACCTAAGTTGAGGCCTTGTTCGGGAGTATGAACCTAAATGGAGACTTAGTTCGGGAGTATGATCCTAAGTCGGGATTTGGTTCGGGAGTATGAACCTAAATGGGAACTTAGTTCGGGAGTATGAACCTAAATGGGAACTTAGTTCGGGAGTATGAACCTAAGTTGAGGTTCGGTACGATGGAGGCTATTTGAAGGTGTTCTTCTTTGGGGAAGACTCGGGCTTACGAGAACCATCGGGAAGAAAGGTGATCAATGTCGGTCAAGTGGATGGACCAAGGATTGAGCGTATCTGGGGGTCACCAGAGGATTGACTATTTTAGGGAAGTCGTCCTAGAGATTGGCTTGTATTTGGGAGTCACCAGGGATTGACTATTTTGGGAAGTCGCCACATGATCGACTATTTTGGAAAGTCGCCCGTGATCGACTATTTTTGGGAAGTCGCCACGTGATCGACTATTTTTGGGAAGTCGCCCTATGGTTTGACTATTTTGGGGAAGTCGCCCTATGATCGACTATTTTTGGGAAGTCACCCTATGATCGACTATTTTTGGGAAGTCGCCCTATGATCGACTATTTTTGGGAAGTCGCCACATGGTTTGACTATTTTTGGGAAGTCGCCTATGGTTTGATTTGTTTTGGGAAGTCGCCACATGGTTTGACTATTTTGGGAAGTCGCCCTATGGTTTGACTATTTTTGGGAAGTCACCTATGATCGACTATTTTTGGGAAGTCGCCCTATGGTTTGGCTTGTTTTGGGAAGTCACCCTATGATCGACTATTTTTGGGAAGTCGCCCTATGATCGACTATTTTTGGGAAGTCGCCATGGTTTGACTATTTTTGGGAAGTCGCCTATGGTTTGGCTTGTTTTGGGAAGTCGCCCTATGATCGACTATTTTGGGAAGTCGCCCTATGGTTTGACTATTTTTGGGAAGTCACCCTATGATCGACTATTTTTGGGAAGTCGCCACATGGTTTGACTTGTTTGGGAAGTCACCTATGATCGACTATTTTGGGGAAGTCACCCTATGATCGACTATTTTTGGGAAGTCGCCCGTGGTTTGACTATTTTTGGGAAGTCGCCCTATGGTTTGATTTGTTTTTTGGGAAATCGCCCTATGATCCGACTATTTTTGGGAAGTCGCCACATGGTTTGACTATTTTTGGGAAGTCACCCTATGATCGACTATTTTTGGGAAGTCGCCACATGGTTTGCTGTTTTGGGGAAGTCACCCTAAGGTTTTGACTGTTTTGGGGAAGTCGCCCTATGATCGATGATAATGTTCTTTTAGAAAAGTAGTTGACTAAGATATGCTTTCATACTGTCTTTGTGCTTACATGTAGTTGCTTAGGAAGGGCGAGGCTACGGTGATGTTGATGAAGAGTTGTTAAGTTCTTTGTTCGTGGGACGGTTTCTGTGACGATTTCTTGTCTTTGGAAGCATTTTGACCTGAAGGAGGAGTTTGGTTGAGTCTGCATCTTCTTGGTGATCGTCAACCTTGTAGAGGTGGTTGAGCTTGTATTCACATTGGGACTTCTTGCTTTTGAGAACTTGGTGTCTCGACCGCATTGTATTGGAGAGCTTGGCGTCTCGACCTTCTTGCCTTAGAGAACTTGGCGTCTCGACCGATTTGTATTTGAGAATTTGGCGTCCACTGACCGATTTGTATTGGAGAACTTGGCGTCTCGACCGATTTGTATGTGAGAACTTGGCGTCTCGACCGGCGGCATTTGATTTGCATTTGAGAACTTGGCGTCCACGGCCAAGGCTGTATTTGAGAACTTGGCGTCTCGACCGAATTGTATTTGAGAACTTGGCGTCTCGACCAACGGCATTTGATTTGCATTTGAGAACTTGGCGTCCACGACCGATTTGCATTTTGAGAACTTGGCATCCACGACCGACTTGTATTCGAGAACTTGGCGTCTCGACCGAATTGTAGACACTGGAGGTGGTCTTCATTGGGGGCTACATTTTCATCCATTTGTGGACATTGGAGGTCGTCTTTAGCAAGTTGCGAGCCGGAGCTTGTCTTTGCCAAGCTGTAGATGTTGGAGGGCGTCTTTATTCATTGGAGGTCGTCTTTGGTGAAGATCATCCTTGCCGAAAAAAGGGGGATTTGATTTCACGTTTGAATTCCTGCATTCGTTAGTGAAGAGGAAGATGCATATATGGCATTCATGATGACAGATGCATGCATGGAACCAAAAATGATTATGGGATGATGCATTTACTTGCTTTCGAAGATGCACTTAGCCTAAGCTTACGGCGGGAAAATTATGATTTATGATCTTCGATGATTTAGGATTATTCCTATTGACTCAAGTTTTGTGTATGCTACACGCGCCCTTGGGAGATTTTTAGTGGGGATGCGTGGGTATGGAAGCTGCTTGGAACAGATTTTGATCAAGTGGGGGATGAGAACCCTTGATCGCGATTTAAACAGCGGTTGTTGGTGAGGTTTTGTCAGCAATATCACATGGACCTCAATCTTGATGAGATTGGATTCGGATCCCGGGTCTTGATTGAAACTTTCCCTCTCATTCTTGGTCATTTGAAGCTGATGCTGACAGACTTTAGGGCCAACGTTGATACGAGTGAAGCTTCTTTCATTTGGATGAGCTGTGACCTTGGCCGAAACCTTGTCCGGAGGATGATTTGATGGAATTGCTAATGCCGGGAGAAACCCTGATCTTGAATTCCGATGCTACGGGAAGCTGCCGTGTACCAAGTTCTGAAGCTGAAATTCTTTCTTGCGACTTGATAAAATTCGGGTCCAAAAGACCATCTTGACAAAGCCCCCGGATCCTGAGTAGGCAAAGTCCAGATTTTGAAGAAGCGATTTGGCGAGTCTATCTCGTGGTGAAGAACCCAACGTGGACCCAAAGATGACTATATAAGCCCCAGCTTGAAGAGCTGCTACAGGAGAACCTGGGAGAACCGCTTAGCAAGCCCCAGCATGAAGAAATTCAGAGTAGTCTTACAGAGGGGGAACCCATCTTTTCAGACCTTAGTCAACCAGTTACTGGACAAGACTCAGAAATGTTTACGTGCAGGGGCATATCTTTTGAAAGATGGGAATGTCTCCCGAATTTGTGTATGACACTCTCGCTTTTGGTTTGACTCTTTTGAGAGAGTATAAGCATCACAAGGTGTGGAAAAGTGTATGGAAGCCCCTGCAGACAGAAAGACAGTGTTTGGCTCTATTTCCCTATGATGGAGAGAGAGAAGACTTGTCGAGACACTTGAAAACTTGTCTTATTCATGATGATCACAAGGCTGCTTAAAACCCTTTGTTAATGTTCGGGTTATTCAATCCCTAAATCTGATATGAACAAATATTTTGATTAATCACAAGGAGAAAACCAACTGATATCGAAAATCAAGCTTGGAAGGGCGGAAAGTGTATAGGGACGATCCTTGATGAGACCGGATTTTTTTTTGAGATTTGTTTGTGATTTCGACCGGACCATTTCTGGTTGCCTACGTTCCCTCCATTATGAAGAGCTCAGGTCGCCGTAGTTCGGGCCTATCCCGAATGAAAAGAGAATGAATGTTGAAATTCGAGGGTCTGAGGACCTTTGGGGATTTTGAGGATTTGGAGGATTGAATAACATATCCCCTTAGAGTGTCCATGAAAGACACGGATGCGAAGCCCCAGTGGGACATCCACGGCAAGTGTTTGTGAGGAGAAATGAAATATGCTCACATGAAGGGAAGGGTTGAATTTGCACAATCTTTGATTGGTAATTTTGAACCAAAATGGATTAGATTCCAATTTAAGCAAGCAATGAAGCATTAATTTGATCCTGACATCGAGGATATTAGAATGAAACTGCTATCCGGTAGGGACTGTAGTTGGGTTTCCGGGCTTCGATCGGCTATCGGGTGATTTGGGAGATTATGACCTCTTGAGATGAGAGGTCGGCTAGGCCTTTTACTGACTGAACCTCTAAAGATGAGAGGTTGGCTCGCGGGGATGTGTTTGGGAAATCTATGGCGAGGAAGATTGATTGCCTCCAAGAATGAGAGGTCAGATTTTGACTTGGCCAAGGGCAAGGGTAATGGTGATGGGAGTATCCTCTAAAATTGAGAGGATGGCTTGGGATTGGTTTAAGGTAATGATAAGAGGAAGTCCGAGCTACTGACAACTTTTTGCGATCTTGCGAGAATTCAGGCTCCTTTTTGATCATTGGAGAGCTTCTTGAGATGTCGGGGACTTTTGAGTTCTTCTTCTTTTTTTTTTTTTGGAAGGCTTCCTGAGGAGCTTGGAATTATATCCGAGATTGTGAGGATTTTAAAATCCTTCTTTTTTTTGTTTCTTTGTTGTTTTTTTTTTTTTTTTTTGTTTTTTTTTTTTTTTTTTTTTTGTTTTTTTTTTGTTTTTTTTTTTTGACTTGGAAAGCTTCCTGAGGAGTTGAGGATTATCTTTGTCCTTCCTTCATGGCTTGAGATAATTTGCGCATCGCCGATTCTCGAAGCTAACTTCTCGGGCTCGCTTGGACTTTCTCTCAGTATGGAGCAAAAATGATGGCTAAACCGGGTTTCAAAACACGCCGATCTTGAAATGAGAGGGTAGTGTTTAGTAAGGGTGAGGTAATGGCTTTCCTATGGGTGAAAGGTTTCAACCGCAATCCCTACCGGATGACCTAAACGAGATTAAGTCTTCATTGCTTGCTTAAGCTTTATATGAGAAAAGATCCATGCAAATTCATCGAGCAACGAGATGATGATGATGAAAGGGATGTGAGCATATGAGATGCAAGATGGGGAGTTGGTAAGCCCCAATTTGGGAAGGATATCAATTGATTTTCTCACTCCGATTAGTTTAAATATTAATCATTTTCGAAGAATTAGTGGTTGAAAGCAGACAAGTGATCATTTTGGATAAAACCATTTCAACTAAGTGTAACGTGGGTGCGCAAGTGATGTCTCGAGTCTAGCAAGAAAAGAAAAAAGACTTATATTAAAAATTAGACACTTAACCACTATGTCCAAAATGGACTACAACGACAAAATGTCCAGGAAGGACTTAGGTGAAAGAAAAGTACTAGAACCTACGAAGGTTGACTCAAAAGACTATTTTAAAGATAGGTAGCCCCGCCTAGCCGCTCTTTCTTTGTTGAACCATGCATCTATTCTTCGACGCCAGTGGAGACGGGAGCTATTGCAGACCTTTCCATCAGGATTTCCTTGGCAACTTTTTGCTCAATCCAACCATCTTCATTACTCGCGATGACCGGTTCATTGACCTTGCAAAGGGACGAGTCAAACTCCATTGTGCCCACAAGGCTTGAACCACCAAACTCGATCATGTTGACACTCATGTTGTTAGGGAGCGGGTTATTGATAGTATTAGGTCCTTCAGGCATCTCTAACCTCCCTTGCTCAATCAACCCTTGGATGGCCTTTTTCAGGGGGACGCAATCATCCGTCAGGTGCCCATGGTACTGATGAAAGGCACAATGCTTTGAGGTATCCAAAGGAGCGTTGGGGTTTCTAGGCTGATAATTTTCCAAAGGCCGGAGCAAACCTTCTCTCACCAAACCTCGAAGATATCACTCAAAGGCATCCCAAAGTTTCTCAAGTCTTGGAGCCGGGATCTGGATGCATCGGGCTTCTTGGGAACAAAGGAAGTGGCATTGTTACAGTCCTGTCCCGCGTAGCCGATCGCCTCTTTGCCTTTAGCGAAAGCGAGAGTAGTGTTGGAGGGAGGAGCCCGATATCCAAGTGGCAGTGCGGCGGTCGGCTGCGATTGTAAGCCTTTTCAAACTTAGCCCCGAATTAACCATTGCACGCAAGTCGCCGTAGGGAAGTGGCCGAGGAAGCTCTCAAATGCGGCTTCAAGCATGACCGAAAGATGTCTAATCGCTCCTCGTCGAGGGAGGAATGGCCATTTCACTCGAGCTTTAAGTTCCATCTCTTATAGAAATCTCCAATATTCTCATTAGGGCCGCATCGTTGTTTGCGGGTCAACTCTGTTTGTCTCCCATTCCAAGTTGGCTTTGTACTTATCCGTGAAAGCACCGGTAATTTGTTCCCAAGTAGCCCTAGCTTCAGTGCCGCAATCGGAAAAACCATTTCAAAGCCCCCGACTTCAAAGAGAGACTAAAGTAATCGGCCAAGCTATTTGGTTTGTGCATCCCTTAGCCTTCATTGCCAAAGTATAGGTGTCCAAGTGAGTTTTAGGGCATGCACTCCCGTCGAACAATTCCAGAGTGGGCATCACAAACTTGTGAGGCGGGGGACAATCGAGTCGGGATACGTAGGCCGAAGAGCAGTGTTCTTTTTGGCGGTCAATTCAGCAATCTGTGCTTTCATTTCCTTGTGTTGCTCCATAAACCAAGCCAATTGGGGATCCAAAGGTGGAGCCATAGCGTTCAAAACCGGTGATCGAGCTGAAGAGAGGAGTTACCAATGGCGGCACACTGGTGGAAGGAATACCATATTCCGGGGAAGAAGTGAAAAACTGTCCTTGGTCCAAATTACCCGGGGGAGTGTAGGTAGGAGCTTGGGCAAAAGGATAAAACCCAGCGACTTCTGTTGGCTTTCCATCGGCGAGAAGATGGAGGCGGATCTGAGGTAGCCGGATAGCTTGGATTTCCGGAGTGAGGCCCATAAGTAGAGCTTGAGTGTGGGCCGCCGTCTGGATTGTTGAATTGCATGGCCGGTTGTGGCGAAAGGGTGTGTAACCGAGGGGATGCTGCGGTCCCGGTGATTCGGATGACACCGGAATGGAGGCTTGATAACCCATAGAAGTGCGAGTGAGAAATGGATTTGTGAGAGCTGTGTGAGGAGCAACCGAAGCTAGTACCATTACGAGGTGGGGCTCTGATTGTTGCCCGAACCAAACTGGGGTGGTATCCCAAACCGTTTGTGAAGGTCCGGATTGATTGGTCCCGAACCGAGGTGGGATCCCCATTTCTGTGGCATTCCGAGGTAGCCCCAAGCATGAGAAGATATTCCAGACTGCGATTTTGTCCCACCGAGGGGCCCAGGGTTAGGCTCGCCTCGTCGAGGCTGCGGCAGGGATCCAGTGGTCTCGCATTTGGGGAGGCAAATGGGCGACCCAGAGGCCAAGAAGCATGGATTACGGTGGTAGTACCGTGGGAGGCCGGTGGTGGCATCCTGGAGTAGTCGGGCGACCAAGAGTGGGGTTGAGGTCTTCCTCTTCTTCCACAGTGAAGGTGCCATCGGGTTGAGGCCGGCGGCCAAACCATGGCTCTTAATAGCCTCGATAAGGCTATTCAGCCGTGCTTCTGTCGCACTCTCATCCTGTTCGCTAACCGATTCCATTCGCTGTTACGTACGAGGAGTCCCGGGAGGCGGAGTGACGTTGTCCCCTCGTTACACTTGATGACATTCTGAAACCCGGAGTTGAAACAAACGGCGAAGCCGATGAGGCACTTGACTCTTCCCAACTGATTAAACGGTGACCGGTGCCGAAACCAGGCTTTACGCGGAGCTGCGGGGGAAAGACACGAGGGTTCAGATGGCGGGAATTGAAGGAGGGTAGGTGTTTGGGCTCTTAGGCTCATGCAACATGCAGTTATTTGTTCATGTTTACTTAAAACACGTTTTATTAACCTAATCGGTTGGAAAAGATTGCTCTTCTTTTTTTTCGAACTACTCTGATTCCTGGATCAGGGGGCCCCGTCACACTACGTCTATAAGCCCTCGTATTCCACCTGTATTTCGACCTC
The DNA here is from genome assembly GCA_022495995.1 of Adenophora triphylla var. japonica. NCBI lineage: Eukaryota > Viridiplantae > Streptophyta > Magnoliopsida > Asterales > Campanulaceae > Adenophora > Adenophora triphylla. Next base: position 54,805 of record JAFEMH010005042.1, on the reverse strand, counting down.
CCAGGGTGGACAGCCCCGGGCGAGGGTCCTATAGGGCAAGCGGGTCCCACCGACCGAAAGAAAAACGATCCTAGAAGTCTGGCGGGTAATCGAGTCTTAACGAGCATTCGATGTAAATTACGGACAAAGCTGACGTCAAAGTCAAGATCGTGTCCGAGAGCTCGACAAAAAAGGTCGGCATGATTTGGACTGATAAATGTCCGCAATTGATCTTGACTTGTCGTCAGTTAAGCCGTAATTAGGCATGGAATAACCGTTAATCCTTGATGACTCAGTGTCAATGCTGGGAGTCAGTGTATAATTTGTGCGGTCGAGCCGAAGTCAAGGCGCCGGTCAATATCTTGGTCAAAGTCTGCGGCGAAAAACCGGCAGAACTTCGACTGATTAGGGTCCCCGAAAGATATTGAGTCGGTATGCCGACAAAGGCTTGAAAGGAAAGGTCTATACACGGACAGGGCATGACACAGACCAGACTAAAAACCAACCGGGTCTCGGACAAAGTGTGTCACGGACAAGTGCATGGTCGACACGAGGCTCCATGGGATGTTTGGGTAGTCCTGTGCTCATCCGAGAGGCGTAATAAGACCAAACGGACCGCGACAAGGATTTCCCCGGGTTAAGGACGTAGTGTGCAGTGTACGGTCACGTGCGCGTAGTGTGCAAGCAGTCTATATTCTTTTTCTGAGTAAAATAGAGAATTTTTTTTATGTGTCTTAAAAATATGATGCATGATTTTTTTTGAAAATTTTCTTTTTTTTTTGAAAATCCTTTTTTTTTTTTGAATTTTTTTTTTTGAAATTTAATGAGTACATAAGCACGTAAGCACGAAAATTCCGACAGTTAGGGACATTATTCCGACAGTCAAAATTTTGACTTTTCCGAGGCGGCCAAAAACAAACACGAAAACTGTGCAAAAATCAACACACACAAAGCAAAGGATTTTCAAATGTTACGGAAGCTTGACCCTCAAAAGCTTTTCTTCTTTTTTTTTTTGAAAATAATGATACCGGTACGTGGGATTGTTAGACCACAATTTATCCCCGACTCGTGTTAGGAGGCGATAACGGGAAGTTTAATGGTTTCCACCAATATACCAAATATCATTTTTTTTAGAAAAAGCTTATAATCGTCCCCAGCGGAGTCGCCACTGTAACGATGTGCCATTAAAACGGAGTCGCCACGCCATTTTTATTTTAAGGGCCAAAACTTTGAAAAAAGCCCGAGATCAGAGATTTAGGTTCGGAGGTCATGTTACGCGTCGGGAAGGACGTTAGTGTGCACCCGACGCGCCTCGCAAAACGAGTCTTCCAAACATTTGAAATCCTTTTGTTGTGTGTGTGTGTGTGTGTGTGTGTGTTTTGACCAAAATAATTTGAAACTGGGAAAAGTGAAAATTGGGATCTCTTTTTAAGACTTTAAACTGATCCCATGATTTTTTGGAGAATTTTTGGGTTGAGTCTTGGCACTCAAAAGATTTTTGGATTTGAAAAGCAATTCTGCCAGAATGAAAGAAGGCAGTTGACCCTTGACTTTGAAATGGACTTAAAGGCTTCAAAACCTCAGAATCTGGGGAAAGTCCGAGAATGAAAGTTTCTTAAAACACCCTAAATAGGGTTTCTGCAAAGAAACTTTCCATTTTGGAAGTAATTTGAGGGGTCAAAACCTTCTGGAAATATCAGATGTGAAATCTGGATTTCCAGAAGCTGATGAACTGGCCTCTAAAAGAAAAATTGAAAAAAGGAGGTTTACTTACTCAAAAAATAAAATAAAAATATGTCTGGAAAGATCTGGATGTTGGCTACAAAAAGTGTTTTGTAGTCAACACCCAATTCCAAGTTTTACTGGGTCCAAAAAATAAGAAAATGGACTGAGGTCTCAGAACAATGCTACTGGACAGCAAGATGTTCTTGAGGGAAAATGTGATTTTTGGGGGATTTGCATCTATGTTCACCCCATTTTCATCCCTAGACTTGATACCACTACCTTTTGTTAAGTGGTTATCATATTCAAGTCATCCTTGGGGAATTTATGGGGTTGAAACATGTCATTTGCAAAGGGAAAGGGGGTTTTGTAAAGATGAAACCAAGGAGAAAGAATTGACTAAAGATCTAAAATGTGGACCACTTGAGATGGTCATTCATGAAGATGAACTTCAAGATGACCATCTTAGGTCAAAACTCAAGTTAAACTAGACATAAAATAAGTCAAAGTAAGAAGAACAAGATGATCAAGAGATCAAAAGAGAATTTTAGGGTTTTGAGAAGGAGGGCTTTACCAATGATGACACCCTATCTTCCTAGGCTTGGAATTTGACTTGAGGAGTATCAAGATTTGGTGTTTGGCTTGAGGAGTATCAAGGTTTGGTGTGTTTGGTATTTGATTGGGAAAGATTCAAGAGAAAATGGTGGCAATCTAAGGATTCCCACTGTTTTCTCTCTATATTTCGCCGTAACTTCGTTCTTGTGAGTAAGTTGTGTTGTGTAACCGAGAGAGGAGGGTTCAATTTATAGGCCCTCTGAAATTACATACATGTCCGCGCGGAGGTCCCTGTAAAACGTGCCTGGTGCATTAAATGCTGCTCCAGGCTTTGAACAGGAAGAATATTTTTCAAAATATCAGCAGAAATTGTTTTTCAACTTGCTGTTTCGGGATTTTCTTAATTCTTTTGCTTTTTTGGATTCCTTTTTTGGTTTAACTTTAAATGGCAAACCCTAACCTACTCTTGCTTGGTTAGGAAGGTTAGAGATTGTTAGAAATGTTAGAAATGTTAAAACTTTCGTTAACTTTCTAACGAAAAAACTACCAACTCAAATTGGAGCACTTACACCCGTACTCGCCTTTCACCTGGTTGACAATCAACTGAGAGTCTGAATGAATAACAATCTTAATAAGCCCAATGTCTCTCGCCAACTCAATCCCGACAATCAATGCCTCATACTCCGCTTGATTATTTGAAACATTAAATTTAAACCTCAGCGCCTTCTCGTACTTAATCTCCTCATCCGGCGAGACCATGGTAATTCCCGCTCCACCTTTGTCCTTGGATGAAGAGCCATCAACATGTACAACCCAACAATTAGGCGGCCTCTCCCTTTCCTCAATCAAACTGGGCACAACTTTCTTTGTCGCCCTCTTCTTAACTCCCTCCTCTACCAACTCAACCTACGACCTCATAAAAGATGTCTCCACAATGAAATCTGCCAAAGCATGAGCCTTGATCGCCCGGCGAGATTCATACCTCAAATCAAATTCAGTCAATTCAATCGACCACTTCAACAATCTTCCAGTCATGTCAGGCTGTTGCAGAATTTTTCTCAATGGAGCATCAGTCAAAATGACAATGGTGTGCGCGACGAAATAAGCTCTCGATTTCCGCTCGGCAACCACCAAAGCGTACGCCAACTTTTCAGCATTAAAATACCTTGCCTCAATCTCGCTCAATGCCTTTGACACATAATATACTGGCCTCTAAACGCCCCCATACTCTCTCACCAAAACAGCGGCGACTGCATAATCAGAAGCCACTAGGTATACAAATAGTTCTTCCCCTTCTACTGGGCTACACAATAATGGTGGCTTTCCCAAATAAGATTTCATCTGCTCGAAAGCGGCATCACACTCTGCATCCCAAACAAATCGCTTCCCACCTTTCAACACCTTAAAAAATGACAAACATCTTTCCGCAGATCTGGAAATGAAACCAATGCAATAATCCTCCCGTTCAACCTCTGGAGGATCTCACGAATAGACTTGGGAGGCGACATGTCCAACAAGGCTTGAATCTTCTCCGGGTTGGCCTCAATCCCTTTTCTGTTCATCAAAAACCCCAAAAACTTTCCCTCCATGACCCCAAATGTGCACTTGCTAGGGTTTAACTTCATAGAGTTTCTCCTCAAATTCTCAAATGTTTCTGAGAGATCCAGCACATGATCATTCTCTTTAGTTTTTATCACCATATCATCAATATACGCCTCAATATTTTTCCCAATTTGCGATTTAAAAACCTCGTTCACCATTCTTTGATATGTCGCTCCTGCGTTCTTAAGCCCAAACAACATCATTTTGTAACAAAAATTTCCCTTCGGCGTCCTGAATACCGTCTTCGCTCTATCCTCCTCGGCCATTTTAATTTGATGGTATCCCGAATAAGCATCAATGAAACTGAAAACAGTGTGGCCGGCAATCGAATCAACCAATTTATTAATCTTTGGAAGCGGGTAACAATCCTTGGGACAAGCCGTATTCAAATCTGTAAAATCTATGCACATCCTCCACTTCTTATTCGACTTCAGCACCATAACAGGGCACGCCAGCCAAACCGGGTACTGAATCTTCTCAATGATTCCCGCCTTCAAAATCTTATCCATCTCCTCCAAAACCGCCTTTTCCTTGTCAGGCGACAAATGTCTAACCTTCTGCTTGAATGGCTCAACAGTAGGGTCAGCGTTCAAACAATGCATGGCGACATTCTCATCAATGCCCATCATATCCTCCGGCCGCCACACGAACACATCCAAATTTTCCTTCAGAAACTCAACTAAACAATCTCGCTCCCCTCGCGACAACTGCTTTCCAACCTTGACCTTTTGCTCTGGGAAATAGCAATTGATTTCTACCTCCTCCTGTTCTTCGCCTGCCTGAATGTCAGGCTCATCGCGCGTCTGCAAAGTTTCTACCTCAATCCTTTTCCGCTTTTGACCCTTAGCGGCAATCACCCTTCTGGGATCGGCAAACACATTCCCTGTAGGCCGCCCTCCTGGATACTCCACCTCAATAGTTTCACAATCCTCATCAGAATCATCAACCATTTCTTCCTCAATTTCTTCTATCCTTGGTTCTGCCATATGAACAAACTACATCCACTTCATGCCCTTCCACATTCTCAATCATCCCGACCTTGGTACTTCATCAAAAATCTGAACAATCTCAACCTCCACATTTGCTGGAATCATACTCACCTCCGCGACAACCATTGCAGTGCCATTTCTCATAATTTTAGTCACTATCCAATCAATCTCGTCTTCGACCACTTCAATCACATTTATCTTCAAAGGGCGCGAATCAGGCTTTGTTGTCATTGAACTTGTGGCTGCCGCCTTAGCCTTCTGCATCTCTTTTTTCTTTCTTACCACCGTGATCGCTTCACTTTTCAAACATCCTATGCCGCCATGAGCTGGGTATTTCACCCTCTGGTGCGGGATGGACAACACCATTTCAAAACTTTGCATGAACGGAATTTAGACTATTGCGTTGTACGGGGAAACCAAGTCAATCACCACAAACTCAACATTCTCGCTTCTTACCCACTGACCTTCACCAATCTCAACCTCTAACATGATCGTGCCCTTAGCCTTGACAGAATGATTTGTGAAACCTTCCAAACACCCCTTGTAAGGAACCAAATTCGGATCGGTATAATTCATTCTCTTAAAGGCCTCATAATACAAAACATTTCTGCTCGCCCCTGAGTCCACCATCACTCTCTGCACTATATTGTTTCCCGGATAAATGGTAATTATCACTGGTTGGCTCCTAAGGCTCTTGGTCACTGCCAACTCTCGCCTCGAGAAACTGATCACCCTGTCTTCACTTGTGGCATACTGAGGGATATCAAAGCTATGCGACAACGTCATAATCTGATTATTCAATTGAGCCACACTGGGCAATGGATCTTGAATGACATCAACCAAATTTCTCTTCAGCCTAACCTCTTCATCTCGCCCAACATTTCGTTCAAGGTACTGCTTAAACTCGCCTCTATCAATCTTCGCCTGAATCACCCTTCTCAAATTGTAACAATCCTCTGTCAAATTCCCCTTATCTTGATGATACTCACAAAAACTGTGCTGGTCCCTGGCCATGTATTCTCCTTCCTTGATATCAAAAGGAGGAGGCAAATTCTCCTTTTTCAAAATATAGCTGAGGGTAGTATTCAGCCTATCATACTTGATAATCTTCCTTTGATCACGGCCTCCATCTCGGCCTCCACCATTTCCTCCAGTTCGATTTCCACCACGACCTCCTCTTCCGCCCCTGTTCTCATCCTTCACATACTCAATTCTCTCTTTAACAACCTTCTTTGCCGCTGAAGAAGATGTCGCATGAGTCACTTTGACCTCCTGATCTTTGGTGCCACCACAAAATCCTCTGATCCTCTCATACAACTCCCCAGTTGTCTCCGGCAACCTCATGCCCAACTCTTGCTTGAAAGGACATGGGAGCAAACTGGCATTGTACAACATAATTATTTGGCCTTGGTCAATATCAGAGATTTGGTTCACGATTTTCATAAACCTGTCTGTAAAGCTCGCTATCCCCTCTCCCTCCTTCTGCTTAATACTACACAACTCCTGCTTCCTAACGGGCTGCGTCCCCGACCCACTGAACCTCGCCAAGAACTTCCTTTTAAAATCCTGATAGCCGAGAATCGATTCTGCCGGCTGAGCCAAAAACCACTCCAATGCATGATCAGTTAAGCTCGCCAATGCTCTGCATAAAACAGCCTCGCTTTCAGTCAACAGTGACATGGTAACCTCAAATCCTCCGACATGGGTGTTTGCTCTAGAATTCCCCAAATAGCTCGGCAGGTTCGGCATACGGAAGGTCAGATCTGGGGCGGCAATCTGAATGCTCTTTGCAAATTTGTCCAAATAGGAACCCTTCACCTCCACAGGCTTGGTTCCCGCTTCTAGTTCTTTAATTTTCATGGCCATCTCAGCCATTTCCGCTTTCAACTTATCATCTTCTTCCTTTCTGGCCCTTTCTAATTCGGCGGCTTTGGATATTTCTGCGGCTTTCAAAGCCTCTGCGACCTTCTCCGCCTCTGCGGCTTTCTCCTTTTCCTTATCCCTCCTTTCAGGTCGTCTGCGATCTCTATCACGTGGCGACCTTTCATCATGGTGCGTCCTCTCAGAATGCCGCGAACGATGCGTTCTCTCCTCCACATAGGTTCTATCATCAGAATACTTAGAGCGACTAGGTCTGTAATCCTTGTCTACAGTCGACCCCTCATCACTTTCATACTAAAAAAAGTAGGAATCTTCTCGCGAGTTCCCTGACTTGTGATACAACCTCTTCCTTTTTCCTCCATCATCATCTTGATGCTTCCTCTTAATCATTGTACCCTCTGATCTCGCCTTGGGTACATCTCGCCTATGATCTCTTACTTTTTCCTTAGGCGGCGGCATGTCCCTCGCCCGCCTATCATCCTTCTTCGCCACACTCTGGCTAGCCGCTTGATCTTCTATCGGGGCCTTTCCCGCCACCCCTGTCGACACCTCAGGCGGGATTTGAGAGGGTTCCTGACCCATCTCCCTCAACTTTCAGTTGTTAGCGAGAACTTGCAACATCAACTCGTTATCAGCCCTTAACTGGTCCGCCTTTGCTCTTGCACTATCATTCTTCGAAGGGGCGGGATTTGGCTCGTCAGCCCTTGCCTTGGCCTTTCCAATTCGCTCCCTTTCTTCCAGCTCCCTTCCTCGCCTGATTGATGAATCGGCCTCCGTTGTTTGAACATCGCCATCCTGCGCAGAACCAGACCTGTTCTTGCGGGTATCCTTCGGGTTGGGAGTCACCAACGCCGGATTCTGGGGAGCCTTCGCCTGAAAACCTTTATCTTGACCCATTCCGTCAAATTTATGGGCTCACAACAAACTACAACTGAAACAAGACTATCCAAAACATCAATAGCAACTCTGAAGGTAAGTTTTCTGGGTTCCCTACCAAGAACACGAACACCACAACAGCTGAAACAGACCCAGAACAACAACAACTCTCGCCTGACCAAACAAAGAAGGAGATTCAGTTCCCGACAAAGGAACCAACTGATGCTACCATCCCAAATAATGGTTGCATAGGAACTGAATGAAGCTAAAAAAGGGGATATCTCGGCTACCCCTCTTTGTATGATCTCCTGCACATGCACACACGTAAACTAAGCCGGGGGTGGCTCCGGCAAGACCCCTCCGGTGTGAGAGTAAGTTTTTTTGGTCACAAATCAGGTAAACAACAATGGAGTTTAGAGAGAGAAAGCTTAGAGGGTAGAGAGAGAACGTAGCATGGAAATGACACTATTCCTCCATTTTATACTACCAAGTCCCCATGTGCCTTGCACATGGGGGGGCACTTGTCAATCATCCACCAAGGGTCCCCAACCAACTCCAAAGTTAGTGAAATTATACTGTTCACCTTATCACATCAACTCTCAAGCAATGACGGCTAGGGTAGAACATGGGGGCGCCAACCTGAACGATGCCCCGAAGCACCTAAACGCACACATCGCCCAGGCGACGACCAAAGGGAAGGCGACATTCCTTAGGTCGCTGTCAATCACAAACCTCCTAGTAAGTGAGATCCCCACTTTCTGCCTCCTTACATGGACTTGTCAACAGACAAAGTGTGTTTCTCGCTTAGCCTTATTTCTTACTCAGCCGTACTCTCACACGCCATCTTACTTATGTCGCTTAATCGCCCATGTCGCTGCAATTACATATGTCGCATCATCGTTATAGGCTTATTCGAGAAACTTGGACTTAACATATTTGGCCCATTCTTTCATATTTGGGCCTAATCTTACTAACTGGGCTCAAACCTATTTTTCACAATTACATCAACTTCTACATTTAACTAATTTGGACTAGGGGTGTAAATGGTTCGGTTTAGCTCGGTTTGGACAAATTTAGGAGCCAAACCGCTAGTATCGGTTTGGAAAAATTCCAAACCGAGCTGAGCTTAAAAAAAAATCGAACCGAGCTGAGCTAAATCGGTTTAGCTCGGTTTAGCTCGGTTTGAACCGCGGTTTGAATCAACCAAACAAATTTACAACAAAAAAAGAATATGTGCCACAAAAAATTAAAGACGAAAATTAGGATCAAAAAATCAAAACTAGCAAAGTACTGATCAGACCGCTTAGAGAAGTTGGCCTTATGCAGGCTTACTTGGGCTAAGCTTTGAAAAATGTAAGCTTTGGTAATCTTTTCAAGTTTTAATAAATGAAATTATTTGATAGTGTCAGAGTAGATTAAGGAGCAGTTTTTGCACTTAGCTTTGGGACGATATGTACATCATAGACCGCTTATTGCACCTGTTAGGAAGTTTGAATCTATTAAAGACGAAAATTAGGATAAAAAAAAATAAGAACAAAAAATCTGGGTAGGTTTATGCCTCCATTAGGAGTATGTGCCACAAAAGACTGCTTGGTAATGATCTAAACTAGCAAAGTACCGAAGAAAACACATAAACCACTAAATGTAAGTTTCGGGTAAAGATACAATTTTAGCACAAAAAAGGGTAGTATCGTCTAAGTTAGGTGTATACAACATACCTCTACTTTTGTTCTCGACGGTGAGAAGGCGGCGACGGTGAGAGGCGGCGACGGTGAGTGAGGGGGCGACGGTGAGATCTACTTTAGAGAGAGAAGGGGAAGAGAGAGAAGGCGACGGTGAGCGGCGGCGACGGTGAGTGAGGCGGCAATGGTGAGATCTACTTTAGAGAGAGAAGGGGAAGAGAGAGAAGGAAAAGAGATATAATGAAAGTTCTCCAAGAGGCAGAGGTAATGTATTAAAGATTTTAGGGATTTGAAATAAATTAAAGGTAGGGATTAATTTGATTTGGAATGAATGGCTAGGATTATGGTTTATGGTGGTTTGGTTTGACTTCATAGCTCGGTTTCGTAGGTCGGTCTCGTAGCTCGGTCTCGTAGCTCGATTTCGTAGCTCGGTTTGAAAGCTAAACGGTTTAGCTCGGCTCGGTTCGGCTCGGCTCGGCACCCTCAAACCGCAAGCTAAACCGAACCGCTCGGTTTGGCATTTTTTCAAACCGAGCTAAACCACTCAAATAAAAAAACCGAGCTAAACCCCACGATTTAGCTCGGCTCGGTCTCAAACCGCGATTTGAGCTAAACCGCTTACACCCCTAATTTGGATGATGATCAACTCGCCAAGCACTCCATGTAAAAGTTGCATCTGTCATAATTGAGGAGATGCCTGGATATGCTAAAAAAAGCTGGATACATGGGAATATGGTACAAATTTGGCATCTGACTCAGTTGCATAACATATGCAGCACACGCTGTCATCGTGTTCTACTTCTTCTTTACTGCTTGGTCTAATGACTGGTTGCAATTCTAGTTGACAGATAAGGAGGTCGGAAAATTTCTCTAGTTGCTCGAGTTTCATTAGATGTGCATCCCCCGTAAAGTACCAACTCTGTCAAAGTAAGAAAAAAAAAAAAGTTTTTTGACAATGTAATGAGCATCAAGGGACCAGATTCGGGAAAATACGTGGACAAGCAAAGATCAACCATGAAATCCACTAGAAAGGGCCTAATGGTATAGATTACTAACTACTCGATCCCTCCCTCCAGCTCTAAATGAATGTCAAATTTGTATAAATACTAGTACATGCTCGTGTTCAAGGACACGTGTTTTTTTTTTTTTAATTGGAAAAAAAAATAAAAATTTAAGAACAAAATGGAAAAGGGATAAATGTATGAGGGCAAAATGAAAAATTCACAGCTTGAAACTATTCATAGTACTATTCATTGCTTAGTTGGCATGGTGCCATTTATAATATAGATTCTTGTTGTTCACTTTCTAAAATTTTGGTTTTGCTAGTAGATGATGAATAGTGAAAAAATGGTAAAAAATTATTTAAGGGCAATTCTTTTAAAGATTCATTTTGGGACAAAAATAGACAATCATTTAGGTTTAGGGACGGAGAGAGAGAGTACTATATAACGCAAATCATCACTTATATTTAAAAAAAAATATGAAAAGAAAATGAAAACTAAACCAACTAACCCAATTGAACTCCAATAGATACTGAAATCGAAAAAAGAAAGAGGTATTTGGGCAGTCCATACTTGCAAATAGCCCCAATATCATTATGTCATCTTCTATCATCACCTTAGACTTTTAAGCATAGAATTGAGGGTGAACACTCTATCCTTGGCTTTCAATTCAAGTCAATCTTTCCCTTATACCTATCTTCTACTTTATATGAATATGAATTTACTTACTGAATACTTTATCGTTGTTTAAATGCTATCATGCTTCTCTTCATCCTATATCTTTTTGTCATTATATCATATGAAGATTGAAAATGACAGAAACTCCATTCTTAACACATTATATATGATTACACTATTCTAGTCTCGCCTTTTGATTTTAGAAATGAGACCTACAATTTCGTCAAGTTCGTTAAGTTCCTGGCTGACTCTGTTGCTTATGGACATTCTAGATTGATATCTTTCACCCGAAAGTGATTGACTTCTTCCAAACTTGTGAAATCTAAACTTGGTGACCAAGTATTTCCACCCTATAAATACAACATGATTTCTTCGTATTGAGGATCTCGAAATAGAGGGCGAGCCTTGGCGCAACGGTTAAGTTGCTCCTTTGGTGATCATAAGGTTACGGGTTCGAACCTTGGCGAACAGCCTATTGGCAATTATCAGGGAAAGGCTCTAGCAAATGGTTCCCTCTCCCAACCCCCGCTTGGCGCACCAGGGTTTGCCCTTGCCCTTTTGAGGATCTCGAAATACACGTTTTAAATATGTTTTGCCACGTTTTCTTCCTGATGGAACTAGCAAAACAACTCCTTAAAACTCTCTCAAATTCGCTCATAAACTTTGATCAAGTTCAAACACCAAGATTCAAGCATTTGACTAGGCTATCCATTGAATAATTCAAGTTCTATTTCAAGGTAAATCTCCTTTGACTTTTGTTCTCTTCTCAACCTCTCTATTTGATCTTTAAACTAGTATAATCACCATCAAAAGAATTAGCCTAGAGTTCCTTCAATTAATGAAGGCGACCTCGAAGCACACAATCTGATATTCCAACTAATAAGACTAATCTATTTTGTTATTTGCATGATTAATTCGATTAAAAGATCAATTTAATTAAATTCTAGAAGCAAGACCAATCATAAGATTGGGTAGGATTGGTGCTCCTTTACTTTCCAATCCTATAACTTAACCCTGAACTCACGAATCTAATGAAAAATATGATTTTTCTATATTTCTATTAAATAATATATGTGACAACTCGAGTAAAGTTAATAAAAAGAGGATGTTGATCTCGCGTTCTCCCACTACAATAAACATCCACAATATTATTATTAGGATCCTTGGTTCATCCATATAAATTTTATGCAATTTCCAATGTAATTCTCTTTGTAGGAGCAACTTGAAAGTGATTCATCCCTTTACTTAAATTTTTTTACCAAAAACTCACTCAAAAACATGTTATTTACAAAAAAAAAAAAACATGTAAGTTGTGATTTTACAAAAAACTATTTAGCTAAATATGAATATTACAAAAAATTATTTTGCACACAAAACACACACCCATCTCTCTTTACCCTCTCTATCTTTACCCAACCCAACTCCGGTGACAAGCTTCCCTCCGGCGACCACCTTCCCCACCTCCGGCGACCACCTCCGGCGAGTCCATTGTTTCCGGCCAAGCTATAAGAAATTCAGGCCGAATTTCACCAAATTCCGCCCAAGCTATCATAATTTCACCATTGAAATGGGTGATTCTTATAATCTTGCTACTATTTTCTTGGAAAGTGAGGTAAATTCGGACACAAAATATCACCAAGAACAACACAGAGATACTCTAGAGAGAGAGAGAGAGAGAGAGAGAGAAGGGGAGTGGTAATGGAACAAGTATAGGTTGGCGGGGGTTGAGTTTGAGTAGTAGGCCACTTTTGTATAACGGCAAAAGTAGAGAGGGACAATGGAGGGTTTTAAGGATTTGGAATTGGAAATCTTCCGTGAATAGTAGTCAGATTTAATAGTAGCTGAGTTATGAATTTTGTTAGTGGAGTGTAATACTCTTTTCTCGTTAAAAATTATACAAATTTTTATTTTGTATGTCTCAATTAAAAAGATATACCCTCAAAATAGAAATATTTTAATTTTTTTTTATTCCTATGACTCACTTGTCATACTCAACAAAAATTATTCGCTTGCTATTCCGTATTTCATTTTCGGATGAGATGGAGAGAGTATGTAGGTTTACATTCGACCAAAACAGTAAAATTATCAGTTGTTTATCGTGTTTATCAGTTGTTTATCGATTGTTTATCATGTTTATCATTTGTTTATCAGTTGTTTATCAGTTGTTTATTATGTTTATCATTTGTTTATCAGTTGTTTATCAGTTGTTTATTATGTTTATCAGTTGTTTATTAGTGTTTATCAGTTGTTTATCATGTTTATCAGTTGTTTATCAGCTGTTTATCAGTTGTTTATCCGTTGTTTATCATGTTTATCAGTTGTTTATCGGTTGTTTATCAGTTGTTTATCGGTTGTTTATCAGTTGTTTATCATGTTTATCAGTTGTTTATCAGTTGTTTATCAATTGTTTATCAGTGTTTATCAGTTGTTTATCATGTTTATCAGTTGTTTATCAGTTGTTTATCATGTTTATCAGTTGTTTATCGGTTGTTTATCAGTTGTTTATCATGTTTATCATTTGTTTATCATCTTTATCATTTGTTTATCATTTGTTTATCAGTTGTTTATCATGTTTATCAGTTGTTTATCAGTTGTTTATCATGTTTATCAGTTGTTTATCAGTGTTTATTAGTTGTTTATCATGTTTATTAGTTATTTATCAGTTGTTTATCATGTTTATCAGTTGTTTATCAGTTGTTTATTTTGTTTATCATTTGTTTATCAGTTGTTTATCATGTTTATCATTTGTTTATCAGTTGTTTATCAGTTGTTTATCAGTTGTTTATCATGTTTATCAGTTGTTTATCAGTTGCTTATCATTTGTTTATCATTTGTTTATCAGTTGTTTATCAGTTGTTTATCAGTTGTTTATCAATTATTTATCAGTGTTTATCAGTTGTTTATCATGTTTATCAGTTGTTTTATCAGTTGTTTATCAGTTGTTTATCATGTTTATCAGTTGTTTATCGGTTGTTTATCAATTGTTTATCAGTTGTTTATCATGTTTATCAGTTGTTTATCAATTGTGAAATTGATGTATTTATGGACTTTTTGTTTAATTTCAAAAATATTTATCCTTTTTTATCATTTTGATTTAGGTGAGAGATGTATTTATCAGAGACTTTTTAGTAATGCAATTAACCGCGAACGGAAGAATGAAATTGGGATAAGTATATGAGAATCAAGAGACATCTGGTAGTACATGAGCTGCTTGTATGCAAGATATATATTAAGACCAGGAAAAGGAAATATTAGTTCTTGACAAGACATGGCATTTTAAAGTATTTTCAAATTAATTGAAGTCTCTACAGTTGGTTGTTTATGAGGAAAAGAGTAAAAATGAAAAACTCAATGTAATTAAGTTTTGAATATTGTAATTATAACAAATAGAATGAAGAAAAAGGTAAGAGTTGCATTACGTAAAATCTGTTACATTTTATGTTTATTTACATTTTATATATATTTAAGTTTTTTTTCTTTTTATTTTTCTTTTTTTTTTTTTTAAGAAAATAGTGCTTTCAATTTACAAAAGTAGTTTTTTGTAATTTTTATAGAAGTTTTTTGTAATTTTCATCTTGTGTGTATTTTCTTGTAATTTCCATCTTTTAAAATGAGTTTTTCGTAAATGCCCCTAAATTTTCTTGTTCCAACATTATTCCTTCCATGTAATCCATATTCAATCAAGGGAAGGCTTAAGGGTGGTCCCAAATATAACGCAGTATATCTCTCCTTGATTCTTGTGAACAATCAACAGTCACGTTATATCCTCCCCAAATTTTCACAACACTACACTATAGAGAAAAAAAAAATGCTTACTTTATAGTTTTTACCCTTTCTTCCCGGTTCGATCTCAACCTATAAAACAACATTAATACACAAGATCAACCCATAAATGGTTCAAAAATAATTCGGAAAATGCGTAGAAAGGGATATAAATGAGTAGGATAAATCCCAATCATCAAGTGTGCAAGGGAGAGAGAGAGAGAGAGAGAGAGAGAGAGAGAGAGAGAGACCAAACATACTTTCTTTGATTGCAGCGTATTTACAAAATAATGCCCCTTGATTCACCTACAAAAATCATGCCCAGCTTCTTAAAAGACCAGTTAGAGCATTTTCTCTCTCATAACTCCATATACATACTACTGACAGAAGCAATACACAATCTGAATATACATTCCATAATAAAACTTCTACAACATGTGATTAATTTCTAACTTAATACTTTCCTTTCCATTTCCATTGAGGATGACCAAATCGCCTAGTCCACGTAAAAGTTGCAGAACCACCAGAATATGTAAAAAAGACGAGAACGCCCTTAGCAAGTTCTCATATCATTCTGAATGACTTCGCTTACTATTGAATTGCAAAAGAAGCAACGGTCACAATTGAGAAGATGTCTTGATATGCAACCAAAGCAAGAGAAATGGGAACAAGGGACAAATTTGGCATCTGACTCGGTTGCATAACATATGCAGCACATGCTGTCATCATCATTTTCTACTTCTCCTTCACTGCTTGGTCTTATGACTGGCTGCAATTCTAGTTGACAGATAAGGAGGTGGGAAAATTCCTCTAGTTGCTTGAGTTTCGTAACATGTGCATCTCCTGTAAAGTACCCACTCTGCCAACGTACAAAAAAATAAGGTTTTTCTTGTTACTAAATAGTGGAAAGAGAACACATATCTGAAGAATAAGTGATTCGACAATGAGCATCAAGAGACCAGATTAGTGGAAAATGTCATACCCACATGGAGACGAGCAAAGACCAACTATAGAAAGTGCATAATGGTAGATTACCAACTACTTCCTCCGTCCCTAAATGAAGGTCTAATTTACATATTTATTCTTGTTATTCACTTTCTAAACTTTTAGTTTCGCTAGTAGATGATGAATTGTAAAATATCATTAGGGGCAGGTTTTTTTTATATATGATTCATTTTGGGAAAAAGATCTTGAAAATGGACAATCATTTAGGGACGGAGGGAGTACTGTATAATGCAAATCGTCACTTGGTCATCTAGATGTAGATATAATTAAGTATATTAGAAGAAATAGGAAAAGGAAAGGACAACTAACCCAATTAAACTCCAAGAGATACTGAAAACCGGAAAGAACGGTATTTGGGCAGTCCATACTTGCAAATACCTCCACAATATCATTATGTCGTCTGCAGTCTGTTTCCAGACTAGCGTCCAACAAATTCAAGATGATGCCAGCTAGAGGTGCTAAAATCATGCTTCTGTTTACTTTCTCTGGAGGCTGACCAGGTCGTCTAAATGTCCTGCATTAAAAATATCACCAATATAAGGACATGGCCAGTATCTGACACAATTGACAAAGTCAGAATTGCCGCGATTGAAGTCTAAAGGGAACCCCAAGAAGACCCCTCTCCGAACCCTACCCTTCTCTATGAACTTATTGCAGTTGAGATGCATGGAAGTGTTCCAAAGAAGAAGATAACACTATTAGTAGAAGGATTCATTCAAGAGAAACTTACAAATCAAAAATTTCAGGATCTTCCACCGAAGTCAACTGGTTGAGCATAAAGACCAACACCTCAATCAACCTACGCAGGTTTGTATCTGACCCTGAGAGAAATGCAAGAGGGACTTCACACGTACAAAATTCCAGTATCCTTGCGAGATTGCATGAGAGATCAAATATAATACCACATTTCCTCTGCTGAAACTCCATCAGCTGAAAAAAGAGAGAATGCATTAAGAGGTGAATAAGATATGAGGCGAGTAGAGAAAGGCTGCAGTCAAGATCATAGCTCGCAAAGTAAACAAGAGATCTCTAGGATTGAATGTATATCAAGCATATGATGCTCTACTATTGAAATATTCAGGAGGAAACTTGAGCTATTAAGTTGGTAACCTCACCACATTTATTATTTTCAGCTGTTTGGAAAAGAAGAGATACTAGGTGGATAAACCCTAAAGCATCACCAGGAAAATTCAACTCCAACTACTCCACCCCGTTTATTGATTGATACTATCAAATTTTTGTTAACAAATACCTACTTGGCACAACATAAATTATGTGGAATACATAATATAAAGATAAAATTTTCATTTTCTAGCAGACTACCATTATAACATGTGAAGCCGTATCTCCTTAAATGCGTGAGAAAGTAAAGTTAAACCATCATGCCAAGATATATATACATAATCATCCATCCTAGGTAGTAACTATTAGCAACAAGAAAACTGTTTGTACTTTCAGAACAGTCTACCTTGAAATTTTCTTCTAGTTCTCGAATGGAAACTGAGAATTCCGTCATTGCCCAGCTGAGTGTATTAAATAGACGATTCAGAAATGCTGAAAATAGTTCCTCATCCTGGGTGCATGCATCCCGAAGCAAGTTCTTCGAAGATTGAAAGGCCAAAATGGACAAAGAAAAGTTAGCTTTAACATTTTCTTTTCCCAGCAGCGAGTGTGCATGGATGGAAGGGTGGGGGTATAGTAGTAATCAAATTCAATACAATATTTCACCTGAAAAGTAATAGATGACGTAGAGGACTCTCCATGCTTTGAAGAGCCGAACCTAGAACCCCTGCACAACCTCAAAAGAATATTCGTCACAGGGATCCAGGCCCGTTTATCAAATGCTGATAACAATGCTCTTGGCATGCTTTGAGACGCTGCTTGATTAACCTCAAAAGCAGCCAGGAATTCCTTGTATTGTACCAAGACTGAAATTGATTGGAGAAGTAGATCCCTCAGTTCTGCACTTGATATCCTTGGATCATTGAAGTGTGTAGCAATAAAAGTAACCTGGCAATGGGAAATAGCAAAATTAGCTTAAAATTCACATAAACACTTAAGCATGTTAGTAATCAATCCACACAATTTTATAATATTAAAATTATTAACATCTCATTTCGATAAACTACATAATCTAAAAGGGAAAAATTACGGATATATGCAACGTACCACACCCTTAATTACGCTAAGTCTAGTGTACTAAAAAGTTACCACATAATCCTACGTCCTTTCAAGTCTCATTTCAAATAATGCAAATGAATGGATGGATTTAGATTTCTCTAACGGAACAATGACGTGAAAAATGATTGGAATAAATAAACTCAACCCTGTTAAAAATTTGACGAGTGCAAGTCTATTATTAAAAAAAAAAAAATAAAAGACAAAAACAGAAACACACCCATTACCGTTCATCTTCTTCTTCGTCCCCCAAAAATACACATTCAAAACAAGGCAAGATAAGGGGGAAAATCCAACGAAATTGATCACCACTAACAAATTATTTCCCATAGAATCTCTTCAAAATCCTTGGAAAGGGCTCGAAAGGATCTCATATAGTTGTAACTGAAAGTGAGAAACAAAGGTTTACAGTTCGAGCTTGTTTGAATCACCAGAGGTTGGCCTTGCAGAGAAAAGAACCGGATCTCCGGTTGCCAGAATCGATGAGAGAGGTTAGAATCGACATTGAACAATTGGCTCGTAGCTTCCTTTAGCAACGTGCTGCAATTTCTTCCATGGCTTCTCTCTCATCGAACCATTGAACGATAGATCTAAAAACAAAACTTAGGCTTCATATGAAAAGGGTGACGCTCTATTCGCGGATATGTAATGGGTGGTGGTTGCGTTGATAGGTAAAAATAAATGGGTAAGGGTTTTCTCTCGATTTGGGGTGGTTTTCTTTAAATCACCCATCTCAGCCCTAATTTCTTCAATTTCGAGCTCTAAGGATGAAAAGTGATTTTCTGGGTTTTGATAGTGGTGTTGGTGGTGGTGGTGGTGGGGGCAGTGGTGGGTTGAAGGCAATGTTTGGAAGATGATACAAAGGTTGAAATGGTATGTTGAATCTGATTTTTCTAATTGGGGTTAGTGTTAGACGTTAGTGGATTTAACAATTAGGATGCCACACTGACATTTCTGTTGTTTTTTAATGGCGTTATTCAATTTAACAAAACTTGCATTAATTTTAACCAAGATGATAAAGTACATACTACCTCCGTCCCGGCCGAAGCGTCCGGAAAGGACAATTGCACGAGAATTAAGGAAAGTGAGGTAAGAAAGAGAAAAGTTTAAATGTTGTGAGTATGAAAAATTAAATAGGAGAGAGAATGAGTGGGAGGAATAGTTAGGAGAGAGAATGTTGTGAGTGTAAAAGTAAAGTAGGAGAGAGAATGAGTGGGTGGAATAGTAAAAAAACTTTCCTTTTTTGGTAATGAGACATTTTAAATGGGACGCCCAAAATGGAAAGTTGGGACACTTCGGCCGGGACGGAGGGAGTATGATTTAAGTGTTCATTTTTTGTGCTATGCATTAATTGTAAATTTTGCTATAGCATGTTACATAGTCTAGTCGTTCACCCAATCTAAAAAGTAACTATACTATAACTATGTAGGGATTGAGCCTCTCCTTCCTTTTGCAAAAGGAGAATCCTCTTTTGGAGCCTTTCCATCTTCGTTCTTCTCTACCTAAAGAACTGGCATTTAAGAAACACTTCCTACGTCCCAGTAAATAGTACTCCCTATGCCCCCCCCCCCCTCCCCCCACAAAAAAGGCAAGTCAAACATTTTAAGGATGTAGTTGAACAGGTATTTTGAATTATTAATATGATTTTGGTTCAGTCAAGTTCTAAACCAGAAACAATCAAAGAATCGAAGAAAGAAACTGAACTGATCCCAAGGTTGTGTCAAGGCTCGAATGGCTGAAATGCTAGTACAGACTCTAATAACTATGGATCTCTGCCTAATGTGTGTATATCAATGGCTTTGTTTCTGGGATTATAGCACCAAGAAATCAGGATGCATGATTACAAGCAATCAAGTACCGTACAGCTGGATGAAAGAGCCTTCATATAAACAACATTTTCCTTATTAATAGGGTTTGATTTTACTTTATTTTTTATTTATAATAATAATTATTAATTATTTATTTATTTTTATTTTTATTTTTATTCTTTCTTTCCAAATGTTTTTGTTTTCCTGCTTCTCTTTATTTTCTTCACTTATTTCTTCAACATCCTTTCACAATTTTTATTTTTATTTTATAATCTCTTCAGTTTTTTACTGTTTTTCTCACCTCTTCTTAGACGAGTCCATACATTCATTCATGTTAGCAGATCCCAAATTATTTTGGGACTAAGGCTTTGTTGTTGTTGTAAACTTTAAGACCATAAGAATAGAAAAAGAAAAACTAGTGAGACGTACAAAAGAAGTCAGCCCTCGACTGATGAATATTCCAGGAGGCACAAATTGAGGATCACTCTTCCGCAACACATGGAAGGAGTCAACCTGCAAGATGGGAAAGTAGACATTGAAGACATTGAAAAGTGTATATTAACAGCAATTGATTGTAACCAGTAATAGTCGGGAAAACTTGTCCTAGTAACCTTGGGCCAAATATTATTAAAAAGCTTGATGAAAATACTCTTGACAAAGATCAAACAAAAACTTTACCTAACCATAGAAAAACAACCTAAGAAACTATATGTAGCATTATCTAGTTGGGAAAACTTGTCCTAGTAACCTTGGGCCAAATATTATTAAAAAGCTTGATGAAAATACTCTTGACAAAGATCAAACAAAAACTTTACCTAACCATAGAAAAACAACCTAAGAAACTATATGTAGCATTAGTTATCTTGCTTATATTTTCTCTACAAAACTAACAGGAAACAACCTTGTCATTCTTCTCATTAGCATCCGACTACCATAATAATCTATTTAAAAAAAGATCACTGGCACTCGATACAAATTTAAAATCAGAGCCAAAATTATATCCAGGAATCAGGTATTGTTGTAGCAATTCTGCCGAAAAATAAACAGACTACAAAATCTTAATTTCCTAACAGAACTCAAAATATGACACAATAATTGGCCCATCATATTTATGCCTTTTTTTCTCTCTTTCTCGCTCTTTAAATTTCTTTTATTGATTAAAAAAAAGGTTATATTTTTTTGGGTTAAGGCATTATTCATCACAAGTACAACTGTGCCTTGCTCTGACATCATTATTTATTGAAAAGAAAGAACACCAATTACTCTTAACAAATAAACTTGTAATGTTGTCTCAAACCCCACTGCAGTGATTTAGTGGACACCTCGGCATCTCAACCTAATTATCAATATAAAAGTAGATCTTTAACGATGCCACTGGATAGACAATGAGTGCTTCACCGTCGCAAGGGATTCCACAATAACCACAAGATACAAGGCATACAGTGCCTCTCAATGATGCTTAATAATACAAGATCAAATCAGTTTTTGTATACCTAGATTCAATAGTAATTCTACTATGACTAAACTAGATAATCTAAAATACCGGTCATACCCTATTAAGAACAGGCAAAATAATCCTAAGATTATTTCCTAATGAAGTTAATACAAAGTATCCAAGGAACAACTAATGCCAATGCCTTCAGTATTGCTTAATCATTTATGCACTACCAAAAACAATAATGATATTTTCTTCCAGGAAACGGAAGGCATACTACAATGATCAAGTGTTCACCTCCAAGATAACAGGAAAAACATTTCTTAGATTACATAAATAAGGAAGATTCTTATTACCAAAGTTTGAATATAATATTCAGGAACGTAGCTGAAAACTGAATCCATCTTGCTAAGCACCAGGAGCAGTTGGGAGATCCACATGCATGCTGCATACATTCCCCTTTGCTTCCATCGAGAAAATAGAGATATGCGGTACCTATAACACATCACATAGTAAGAAAAACAAATAGTGTTGTAATGCACAAGATAAAAATTAAGATTTCCTCCCTCCGTCCCTAAATGAGTGTTCTTTTTTTGTGAAGTTGCTAAATTCTCCCTTGCCAATCATCATTTTTATATTTGCACATGCAATATGATGCATACGGTGAGATCATTAAAGATGGACACACATTCAGGGACAGAGTGAGTAGTACTCTGTATGTAATAGCAACTGGGAAAAAAAAAGGAACTAGCAAAAAGATAGGAGTGTTCCAACTATTCATAGTAACAAAATCTAACACCAATGTATGACTGTCAAAGGTTCTCAACTACCAGCAAAGTAAAATATACAAATAAAAAACTTAGAAAAAAGTGATGAGAAAAGAAATATTATACAAAATAGAAAAGGTTGTGCAAACAGGTGTGCAAGACTTTATCAATCAGAAGAGAAAAGGGAACATACAAAAAAACAGTAAGCCTATAGTGGAACAAACAGCATTCCAATTCCTCTTCTTCAAATAGGATAGAGCAATCCCTCAGAATACACTCTTAGCATGAGCCTATAAGCCAGCTAAACAAGCAACGCTATCCCATATCATGAATTTTAGGAAAACATTATCCTTCAAATACCACATTGGTACTTTGCTTAGCACCACGAACACATAGATGAAGAAAAGAGAGCACAGAATCTGGACTAACCCAACTAACCCCGTCATCTCAAACAAATGATTCCATAGCAGCAAGTCAATAAAAGTGTGCCAATTGTAAACAAATAAATGTTTCAAACAAGTATCTTACCAGGAACAATATCTAACACATTCTATCACTTCTTCACGATACACGCCACGAGATTCCTTCAAGCGCCTCAATGGCTCCCCATTTGCTCTATCTTTTATTTGCCTATCAGTTTCTTCAAGAAGAGAGATCGACTGTGACTGATGAGTCAGGAAATGTGATGCCTAGAATTAAAAAAAAAAAAAATTGTCAAAAAATGCTGATACAGCATCTTTAAGAATAAACAGGATACTAGCAATGTAATGTCGTCATCACATGTTTACTGGTTACCTACCATGTTGTCAAGCTAAGGCTTTTCACAGAGAGCAAACGATGGAAAAGCATAAACGAATACCATCTAAGCTGCTAGAGATAAGAAAAAATGCAATGCAACCAGAAACCAAATGGAAGGGGAAACAGAGAAATTTGTTCATGTGTTCTGTAGAATAATATATTACTCCCACCGTTCCAAAAATAAGAGTCCCTTATTACTTTTTGGGATATTCCCAAAAATAGAGTCCTCTTACATGTTACCCAAATTCACTTTTTAGGGGGGGGGGGGGACGTTACATTTATACCCCTTGGTGGACACTCTCATCCATAGTGGGTCTCCTCTTTTAGTCAAAGAAAGTTTCCATTTTACCCTTTATAAATATTCTTTCATGTGTGGTCATACAAGAAAGGATCTGTTGAGGAATGAGGTGATTAGGGGGAAAGTATGAGTTGTACCCATTGAGGATAAGAGGAGGAGAATGGACCTTTGGGAATTCTTCAAGCTCTAGCAGATGGGACACGAGGATTTAATCCTGGAGACGATGTGATGCACCGGCTAGGAAGTCTAAAGAGTGGAGAAGTGATAAGATGGTGAGGGTAGGGGAAGACTTAACCAAACATGGATAAAGGTGGCCGAAAGCGCTAAGGATTTACTAGGGATTGAAGAAAATATGGCATTGAAGAGAACGGAGTGGAGGGAAAAATCCATGTGGGTAGTGGGGTTTGATTTTTATTATATATTTTTTCTCTTTTTTTCATTTTTTATTATTTAATTTATTTTTTATATTCTTTTTCTTGATTTCTCTTCCCACCTATTTTTTCTTTTAAATTTCGTCTTCGTTTTTCTTTTTTTAATTAACGATTCATGCTAGCCGAGCACAAATCATTTTGGGACTTCCGTAGCAGGCCATAATTTTAAGTATGTGTTAAATGCTCCATCTAAAACTGTGTGCCCAGTCAAGGGGGACTCTTATTATTGAACAGAGGGACTACTAAGGACTGCAATGTGATTACAACGTGTATGTCCTGATTCAACTAGTAACCTAATGCTACATGGACAGCAAGTCATGCTTGTATCCTGGAACAGTTTGGGACAAATGATTCCCCATTTACAGAAAGGGTTGTGTGGCTTGCCACATTAGCTAGACAAGATACCAGAATATTATCATATAGAAACCCATGTTTATATGTATAAACGTAGTATGCCACTTAGGACCAGCCAAGGCAAGAAAGCTTGAGATTTCTAACTATCCCTGGGCTTATAGACAGGCATACAAAGGCCTTAGAAGTTAGAAACACACAAAGAGGGCATAAATCATCTGGAGAGGGGACGACTACCATCAGGCCCTTCATCCTGGAAAATGAACCAGCCTATGGAGCTAGCAGGTAAGTAAGAGATACGGAGACGGTTTTGGGACCCTGAGGATACAGGTCTAGCAGTTTGGAATATATGTAAGACACACATGCAACATGATTTCAAATGAGAAAGGAGTAGTCCTTACCTGTAGACACACTAGTCCAAAGATCCCAAAAGGATCATTAAGATGATCACAAGATCACGGAGTGTAGTATATCCCAGGTGCCCTATACCACTCATGCACCATCTACTAATTGCTATAAATAAAGGTCATTGTCAATTTCCATGTCACAAATTCAATAACTCTGTTGCTAAATACTCCCTCCGTCCCGGTTCACTTGGCACCAAAGAGGTGGGCACGATAACTAAGAAAAAGTAAGAGAGATAATTGATTAAAGAAAATGTTGTGAGTAGAAAAGGTAAAGTAGGAGAGAGAATGAGTGGAGAGAATAGTGATTTGATTGGTGTTGTGAGTGTAAAAACTTTCCATTTTGAACAGTGTCAAGTGAGATGGGACGGACCAAAATGGAAATTAGTGTCAAGTGAAGTGGGACGGAGGGAGTATATGAGTTTGATGATGCTCCAATGGAATATCTATCTATGCCTCTTTCTCACCGGGAATCTTTCTAGAACTTTGAGAAAGTGAGCACACCATGATCACATCTTGAGTAAGAATTTCTTTTCAAGCTCTCCAAGTTATGATACTATTCTCTTCAATATAATGCCTTACGTTACCATATTCAGCAAGTTCGTTAAAGAGCAGAATGGCATGCATTCAAAAATGGGAAGAGAAATTATAAGCATAATAGTGTGACGGATATTTTTGTTTCCAGAATTTTCAATGGAGAGATAATAAGCTGACCTGCTTAAAATTTGGTGCAAGTCCCAAATGATACAACAAGAGCATCGCATCTAGAAGTTCCTCTTCCATTAGCATTACTGACGACAAATTAGTCTCAACTGCTACCGCCCTCACCTGCTCTATGGGCCGATAATCATACTCCGACTGAGAATGGTCACTAGTGCTAGGTTTATCAGACATCTCATCATTCAAATTTCCAGCATTGTACTCTGCAGCGACCTGAGCAGATCTCTCAGGAAGAGAACTACAGTGGCCCTGAGAACCTTTAGTTCTGTACCTCAATGGAATCTTAGAAATTCTTGAAAAGTCCGCATCATAACTTGAGCAACAACAAGGCATCTGCCTACTAAGATGAGTTACTCTTGTTTCTTCATCATCCATGCACCCTTCGTCCCACCGGATTATTTCTGTTTCCTGTTCAAAATTTACAGGATGATATTTTACCAGATGACTATATGTACCTCCAAGTCTTGAAATGCCAACTCGATGCGGATCACTTTTCAGAAACAAGCTAATAGGAAAACTCTGTTGGCCACCTCTGTGAAGAATCCCAACTTCAGGGCCAGTATTAGCTTCAGAGCCCTTCATCCAGCCACAGATGCCCCTCATAGCAAATCCCTCAGACAGAAAATGCAGTAAAACATTGAATATTGAAACAAGGACAGAGTTGCTCGATACTCCATCAGGTGGCACATTACGATCTGCTCCCCTATTTTTAAGAAGAAGATTTTGTAAAAACGTCCTAAAGACTGCTCCTGGCAACTGAGGTGGCGTTATGGGCGGAATAAATTGCATGACTAAGGAACACAGTTCCCTATGCTTCTCCTCAATCTGCAACCAGATGGATTGTTAGAGGAACTAGAAAATATGAAGAGAATTGTTGTTCCATCGTGAACTAAACAATTATCCTTTTGGAAGTCATCAGTCACTACATCAAATAATAGTGATCCAACATCAACAGTCAAGAAATTTCTCAGAAGTTGTATTCCAAAACTACATCAGCATGAGATACAAAATATTATACAAAATTTGCATCAGTAGTAGTTATAGCAGAAGACTGACTCACTGAACTTGAGTTATGTACCCCTCTGACACTCATATTATGGGTTTGTGGACCATGAGAAGAAGAAGAAGATATAACATTTCTGCATATCAAATCTGACATGCTTTTCATAGGCATCCTTCCACTACCGGTACAGTAAGGTTTTTCTTTCTTTTTATCCTTCTTCCGACAGGTGGAATTAGATTTACATAAGAATAAATGCACGACTATGGTAGAGATAAACAATAGGATTCATGCACAAGCATCCTTTCCACTGTTACCCAAGGTTACTACAAGCAGGGAGATTGATTTATACTTAATATATTACTACTGTACAGTACTACAGCTGTATGAGATAGTGTACATATCCAGACATCTAAGAGTTTTCACTCATTAAGCAGAATAGTCACAACCCAGGGGCAACAACTTGAGATAGTATTACTTATTGTTTCAGCTCAAGCTGAAGCAGGGTCCATCTGACTTTTGAATTAAGAAATGAATAATTGAGCATTTAAATAAACATTTTGTCCAACAGTATTTATTGTAGTAGCTTCTAATTATGTAGAAAGAAGTTTGTATGCACCTTATTAACTGCTTCAGACAAAGCTCTAGTAGTCAGCATCATGCTACTTTCATAAGATGTGTCTTCACATGAACCAGGCCACCAAACTGAAGGCATCATACATTGAAGGTCCTGCTTATTGGGAGTCTTCTGGAAGAGAAAACCTTCAAACAAGATCTCAAAATCTGGCTTCTTCCACCAAATTACCATCAAGTCTTCACGTCGCAACATGTGACAAGCCAATGCTAAATAGGGGTATGAGCCTGAATATGGGCACTCAGTTAGAATGAGAGATGCTGTCGCACAGCAATATGGAAGAGCATCAATGAGGTGCTCGAACACCAATCTCGATCCTGGGAACTCAAGAAATAGATCAATTACTCTATCCAAGGTTTTATAATCATGGGGTGCATGTTCCCTGAAAACCTCCATCATGAAAGACAAGAGTGGACCCCACCCCACATACTCTGCACTCCCTGGTTCTGCATCAAGAGCAGAGAATAACTCTTCGCATATCCCTCGAGATACAGGATAAAATAGCTCTTCAAAGGGAAGAAACCTCTTCAATCTACCCAATTTCTCAACACAGTCAATATTGGCTCTTTCCCTGCGTTGAATCTCCAACAATTTCGAAAGGCAATGCAGCAAGCGAGTAGCATACAAGCTTGCTGGCGGCGGAGCTTGAATAGGAAGGA
The DNA here is from genome assembly GCA_022495995.1 of Adenophora triphylla var. japonica. Taxonomy (NCBI): domain Eukaryota; kingdom Viridiplantae; phylum Streptophyta; class Magnoliopsida; order Asterales; family Campanulaceae; genus Adenophora; species Adenophora triphylla. The sequence continues at coordinate 27,590 of JAFEMH010005042.1, read as the reverse complement.
ATCCCTGAATAGGATACCTAAACGCATGTGCCCCAAAATTTAACTCACATCGTTCACGTAGAGATATAGAGAGTGCAGGATAGTACCCCAGTCCCGGAACCATCTTGCGAATCCCACGAAATGCCACTCCAAGTGAGGAACCATTTCTGTAAAATGAAATCTCGTCAACATCGAAATCTATGCAGCATCCAATAACATCACCAACAACCCACGGCTGACCATAAGTCTCGGCAGTCCCATTCCACTTGGTGACCCTTTTGCCATCAAACGCATAAGAGTCATCATCATCTCCCACGCCTGTATGGCCAGTGAAAGGGCAAGAAAGTGTTACCCATCCAATCTGTTGCACACCAGAAGTTTCCAGAGTCACCTCATACATCCATTTACCTTTCCATACACAGGCATTGGCTCGTGCACTACCAAATACTGCATGGCTTTCCAGATGCAAAGGCGGCTTTATAACTCGAACATCGCCATAGATACTTGATTCATCGAGAGTAACAATGTGCGATCCAGACCCATCACCTACAGTAGAGACTCCTTCTCTATATATTTCAACAGTCCCATGATACTTCAAGAAATCATTCTTTATAATAGAACGAACCACACTTGCATCAATAGAACAGCTCCGTAGATTGATCGTTTTGCATGGGAGATCAAATATGTGCTCGAGAGTTTGCTCGAGTGACTGATCACCGAAATCATCACAATTTGAAATAAGACGGCTTTTCTGAGAATGCTCCTTCTTATCATCGCCATTCAACACTAAAGCCAACCCCGAAGAAAATCCTGCTACGCGTAGGCCGTCTTCAGCCATTCGTTAAATGAACCAAGTGCCACCACCCAGTTTACAAAAAGAGCGAAACAGTATACACCAAAAGTTGGCTTTTTAATCCATAAAACTCAAGTTTGAGTCCACAAACACAGATTTATTTAAACAGAATTCCAGAAACTCAGACCAAAAACCATCCTCCTGCCCCTGATAAAGAAAACGTTATTGGGACATAAAGAGAGAAAACAGACATACACGAACCCAATTTAAACAAAATCCTGGATCATTGAATGAGTTACTACTAGTTTAGAGCGAGAAGCATCTGAAAACGTAGATGTTACTTCATTTTTATCATATACCTGGGCCTTTTTAGTTCATTTTTCTCCTCCGGCTACTGAGAACCCAAACAAAGAAATAAACACCACACACATACAGAGACAAACAACCACAAAGACAAAAACTTCAACAAAATCTTCGATCAAGAAATGAGGCACAAAAGTTGGATGACAAAAGCAGCTGAAAACAGTAAAGGCTAGTTCAATTGATCATATACCTTAAACCTTTTTTCCCTCGAATTTCCCGGAAATGATATACACAACATATCAAAGCTGAATAAAATTGAGATATATGGACGAAGAAACACCATATAATCTTACTTTAACTCCAGATTCAATGCAAAACATGAAAATTAACAGAGAAAAACTTACGAGAAGTCTGCTCCAATTCACGGCATGATTCTCGCCGGCGAAAGTGAAAGAGGCGAATTCAAATTAGGTTTCCGACGAAAGAAATCATGAAATAAACATGGAGGGGAGGTGATTGAAAGAAGGGGATTTTGATTTTCTAGTGTGTGTTTGTGTGTGTTTTTTGTGCCAGAATTTTGGAAATGAAAGGAAACAAACTCTACGAGGCTGACTCCAGCCCTAAGTTATACCTGCACCAGCTTACTGACACGTGTCAGTGGGGTTAACTGATTGATATTCTTGCCTGGCGGCATAACTGTGTTGTGAATTAGACTTGTTAATTCCATTTCCCATCCTAAAGTTTGAATAAATCTAAAGTTTTAAGTTCACTTTTGTTCACTGTAATTTTTTTAGAGTATTTTAACTTTAACTATTATATTTTCTTATAGTTTACTCCCTCCGTCCCATAAGTCTTAAGAAAATTTTTCATTTTGGACGTCTCATAAATCTTAAGAAAGCCCAAAATGAAATTTTTTTATCATTATTATATTGGGTCTACCCCACCCAATTATCACTAATAAAACTAAATTAAGACCCAGCCCAATTAATCCTCCCTAATTAAATCAAAAGCAACTTGAACTGGCTCAATTACATGGATCAAACCAAACCCATTTCCATCAAACAAACCCTAACCCTATTTTCATTTCATCTCTCTCTCTCCCTCTCTCCATTCTCATATTCTCTCTTTGTAACTCCTTTCGTTTCTCTCACAGCGCCGCCCTCACAAACCCTAAATTCATGCCATGGATTCGTCGGATTTAAATGATTCCGACAGGGATCTAGGCTTTCTCCTCAATTTCGATTCATTTCCACCGCTGTGTTCTAACCTCGAATTTGTTCCTCTGTGTTCTAACCTCGAATCCCTATTTTCCATACCCAATTCTTCTATCGCCAACGATGAAACTGTGAAAGAGTTGCCGAAGGATGGTTGTGAGCTGGTGACAGAGTTGCCGGAGAAAGTTTGTGAGTTGGTTGCGCCAAAGAAACGGTTTGGGGAAGAATTTCCTGGCCTTAGTCCGGATTCTTCAGATCCGGCCATACGGGAGGCCTATTGGAAGGCTTTGGGACACCGTCACTGTCTCGAAATGTTTGGGATAATGTTCCCTTGGTCGAAAGGCCCTAATCCAGATGTTAGTCCATATTTTCCGGATACAGAAGCTATTCAACTCATGCTTCAGATTCGAGGAAAACAAATCCAAGAAGGAAAACAGGTGTAATCTCTCTATTTCTGGTATTATTTGAAAACCTAGGAATTTACTCGTGTGTAAGAGCATGTTGTTGATTGTGATTATGGGGAATTTTGTGTGAAATGATGATGCTCTTTGTTTACTTGAGACACATGTGTTTATGATTGGTGTTTTTATTTGATACGAACAGATTACTATGCTTCGATTATTGCCTAGGGTTGATTGATTGTGTTTGGCTGGGACTTTGATTGTGGTTATGTTGCCATTTGATTGTTTTTGGATGAAATGTGCATTTGATGTGCTTGGAACTGGTGAAATGTCCCTCTGTTTTACACTTGGTAATGGTAAAATAACTTGACATCTAACTCGATGATGATCATTTTCTGAGAGTCAAATTTTTACAAAAACAAAAACTCCCTTTTTTATGAGAGTGTTCATGTACTCGGAACATTTCTTACACTTAATTTTGGTCACAAACCTAGAAAGGTTACTCAGTGATGATTTTTATCTGAGAGTACATTTTTCAAAAAACAAAAGCTCTCTTCTTTGCTGAGTTTGACCAAACTGCTTCAAAGAAATACCTCTCCAAGTGCTAATTCTGACATTATGCTTTCTAGGCCATCATGTTGCCCCTTCTCTTGAAGATATTTGATGCAATCAACTACCATACCCAATTCAACTTGTCTGTCAGTTTTTAGTTCACCAGCTCTCAACAATCTATCTTTTCCAATATGGGGAACATCAAAGTTGTTTTCACCTTTTAACTTCATGATTTCGAGCATAGAAAGTTGTAAGCTAACAAAAATTTTGTTGAGAGTAACTGGTGAAAGATTTTCAAAAGCAACTTTGACTGCGCAAAGAACTAAGTCATCAACCGTCTTGGCTTGAACATCTGTTTTGAGTGTGTCAATCGACTGAACCATCCAAGATCATTGATGTTCGTATCGAGGAGTTTGGTGGTTGAAATTGTAGTTGAATGTTCCATCCATCTGCGCTTCTTTGCCTCTCTAAAATCTTGATGCTCGAGTTCTTGATATTTGGTGGGGCATTGTCCCATTGTATGATGATATTCTTTGATTCATTTGTTGGCCATTTAGATTTTACTGTAGGAATAACTTGCAATAAAAAAAACATGGTTAATCTAAAAAAAAGAGAACATTGCTGGAAAAATAAATGAGTTTTGACTTTGCTTACATTTCTGAGTAGCATCTCCTTTGTCACTGTTTTGTTGATTGACGCCATTGCTTTGGTCACCATTGTTCCAGCAACTCTATTTATGCTACTCCTCTTTGCTGGCTCTCTTTTTGTAAATGGCTACATGCCTATCTTTCCATCAAACAAAAGAACCCCTTCATTTGAATAAATGGGCCTACTAACTGCACACAAGAACATTACCTTAGGGATGTACCTTTTACTTTGGCATGATCTATGAGGTTCAATTTCTCCTTGACACATGTAGTATCTTTCCATTGCTTTTGTCAAGTAAAACCATTTTTCATCAATGTGTATGACATGGAACATGCTCTTAAACTGAAATTTACTAAGAGAAAAATCCCATTTAAGCCATGATAAACTGAATTTCAGCCTTGCATATTTATTGGCTTCGGTTAATGACGGAGTGATTGCATTCGTGTGAGCCCTGATCACACCCTTCTTTTTCCATCTCCCAACAGTGCTCTTACTCACTCCCAATGCAGCCCCCAAATCTCTAATTGTGCCTCTTTGTTGATATGGAATTGTTTTCATCTTTGCTTGATCTAACTAGACAATTATTTTTCTTCCTGTAATCTTTTTTGAAGTCAGAGACAATGGAGCATTTCCTCCCATTTGACGTCGGACTTCTATCCACATCAACTACACCGTCGAGAGAGAAACCGCGAACATCTCCGCAGCTTCCTTGATTTTGCCCTTTGGGAGATTTCCACCATCAGCGTAGGCCAACAAGTATTGGCCCAGATGGTTCCTCTCTTCTGCTGTTAAGTCGGCTCTCCTCACCATCTGTTTTGATTTGTGTCTTGGTTATGAATTTGTAAATTAAGAAACTGTAAACAGTGAATGCCTTATTTATAGGGGCACTTTTGAAATGGTGGGAAGACTACTTTTGGTGGGAAAATGGTTTTGTTTGGTGATCCTGGTAAAATTTTGAAAATCCCTCTGTAAATTATGAAACTGTAAACAGTGAATGCCTTGTTTGATTTGACTTCTCTAGTTTGAATTTTAATTTTGGGGGGAACTGATTAAGAGTTAATCAAAAAGGTGAATTAACTCTTAATTTTTGACCCACTTGTCCTTTTGGAATAAAATAGTGATATTTCTTAATTTCCGTGCCATTTCACTTTTTCTTAAGCCCATTGGGACGGAGGGAGTATAGTTTAGGCTCCAATTTGTTTGGTGAAAAATATTTTTCAGAATATGATTTCTGAAAAATGAAAATATTTTTTGAAACATAACATTCGATTGTTTGATAAATCTAAAGAAAATGTTTTTCGAAAAACATATTAATATTTTTGATAAATCTAAAAAAAATATTTTCTGGTGAAAACACAAAATGGTATTGGTGGATAGGGGTAGGGTAGATGGTGGGAATAGAGTGAGGTAGAGGTTAGGATTAGGATAGGGTAGAGTAGTGAAAATGGGGTGGGTGGGTAGGCTTAAGGTGATGATGGCCAAAATGGGCCTTAGCTCGTGGACCGCCGTTTGGCCCGTGGCCCGTGGCCCGTAGCTCAACCCGAAGTCTGGCCTGTCGTTGACACGGAGCAGGCTTTTCAGGGACTTTGGTCGACGGGTCGGGCTTAGCCCGCGTGCTTCCAAGCTCGTTTGACCCAAAATCCGTTTGATCCTTTTTTTTTTTGTAAAATGTCCTTAACTTTCCCATATATATCCGTTAATAAATTCGTTGGAGAAATGGAGGGGCATTTTCGTCCAAAATGTTTATAAAGGATCCCTTACCAGATATAGATTTTTTGGGAAATAATTACCCCTCCCAACAGCCATATTTAGGGATAGTTTTGGTCAAAATCAATTTCTATTAACTATAAATAAGACTTCTTCTTACTTCCAGTTTTCTCCCACAAAAATTTCATACAACCTCAAAATTTTCTCAAATCCATCCCATGATGAAAATAATTCCAATTTAATTTTTGCATTCGAAGAAAGAAGTCATGATGATTTGCAAGGAAACACTTTGTGATTACACGTAGAAGGTTGAGGTAATTTTATTGTTTTAAGTATTTTATATTGTCTTAAATTTCATGCTTTAATATTGTGTTAATAGTTAGTTGTTATTTATTACTTAATTCCGAAAATTCCCCCAAAAAATAGTATTTACTAGTTTTATTGCTATTAATTACTAGTTAAATATTGTGTTAAGTAGTTAAATTTATTTTTAATCTTCATAAATTCTGAAGAAAAAATTTTTGAAAAAAATTGCTAGTTAATTGGTTTTGTTAATTGTTTTCCTTTAATTATTTCTTTAAAAATTTCAAAAAAATTAAAAAAACAGTTCTTTAATTAAAAAAACAGTAGTTAAAAAATATGAAAAAAAAACAGCAGTTAAAAAAATCTGAAAAAAAGTGCTTTAAAAAATAAAAAATTTCCAAAAAAATGTTTTAAATTGCTAGTTAATTGTTTTTTTAATTGTTTTCCTTTAATTATTTCTTTCAAAATTTCGAAAAAAAAATTAAAAAAATAGTTCTTTAATTAAAAAAACAGTAGTTAAAAAAATATGAAAAAAAACAGCAGTTAAAAAAATTTATAGTAAATAAAAAATTATAATTATAAACTTTTATTTACTTAAGTTAATAAAAGTTTATAATTATAAACTTTTATTTACTTAAGTAAATAAAAGTTCATAATTATACTCTTAGAAAATATAATTAACATTATTGTGACTAAGTTGTTTTTTTTTATAAAATACTTTGTTTGATTCTAAAGAATTTTGTATTTTTTTTTAAAAAAAAATTCAAGCGTTTTCAGATTTAAAGAAAAAAAAAAGAAGGTAAAACCCGTTTGACTCGTGGATCCTTGGAGCCGGACTATACAGGCGGGCTTGGGTATAAGGAAACGGACGGGTTTGCCGTTTGGCCATCATCGAGGTGAAGGTAGGGGTTGAGGTGGGTTGGTGAGTGATTGAGGGGTAGGATAGGGGGTAGGGGGTAGGGGTGGGGGTGGATTGTTGGGCGACAGAAGAGTTGTTAAAAATAATTTTAATATAAGTAATTTTTTTTTGATAGGGGGTGAGGAGATGGGTGGGTGGCGGTAGTTAAGGGGTGGGGTGGAGGGCGACGGGAGAGTTGTTAAAAATAGTTTTTATGAGTAAAAAAAATTGAAGGGTGGGGGTGGGTGTGGGGGGAGAGGGGCGGAACGAGAGTTGTTAAAAATAATTTTAATGAGTAAAAAAGTTTTTGAAGGGGGAGGGGTTGTGGGGGCGGGAGGTTAGGGTGGTGGGTGGTTTGAGGGTGGAAGGGCGGCGGGGGAGTTATCAAAAATAATTTTAATATGAGTAAAAAAAAAATTGCGAGGGGGTGGGTGGGTAGGTAGGGTTGAATGGGCGGTATGAGAGTTGTTAAAATTTTACCTAAGCAAACTTATTTTTGACAGGGGTGAGCTGGGGGTTGTAATGGCGGTAGGGGAGTTGTTAAAAAATTATTTTAATATATGCATTTTTTACGGGAATTGGTGTGGGTGGGCGAGCGGGCGGGTGGGGTGTTGGAGGGGCAGAAGGAGAGTTGTTAAAAATAATTTTAATATAAGCAAAAAAAATTGACGGGGGATGGGGATTGGGAGGTGGGGGTGGTGGTGGGGTTTAGGGGGGTGATGGTGTTAATAAGCAATTTTTGGAAAATATTTTGAGTAGGAGAAATCGGAAAGTCATTTTCTTTAGAAAACAAACCTATTTTTCATTGATCGGAAAATCTTTTCCTTTAACTTTATTTTTCGATGGTTACCAAACAACGAAAAATGAGAAAAATATTTTACACCAAAGAAGCGGAGTCTTAATTTCATTTTCAATTATTGTACTTTATTTCGACTTTCACTTCAATCGCTATATTTTTTTTAGCATGAAAAACATAAAATTTTTGGAAAACTATCATTTTATCTACAAATTCCCGAATTAAGACACAAATTAGCCATATATTAGACACGGATTAGGTGCGAATTTGTGTCTAAATTGATAGTTTTTCGAAACTTTTGTGATTTTCGTGGTATAAACAAAGTATAGTGGTTGAAGTGAAAATTGGGATAAAATACAATGGTTGAAAATGAAATTAAACTTTTTCTTATTAACATAAACACCATTGCAATTTAAAAAACCTATCGTCTCAATCCCAAATTCGTGAATTAAAGAACGAATTGTCCACGAATTAGGGCACGAGTTTTGTATGTCATGATAGATTTTTTTAATTACAATGATTTTTATGTCAATAAAAAATTACAATGGTTTAAATGAAAAATGAGTAAAAGTAGAATGGATGAAATGAAGTTAAGCATGAATCTAACTACTTTCTTAAAATTTGTTCCGTGTCTTAACTGCCCCTTTTGTCAATTGTATTTATTTACATGAAATGATTATCTTGTCCCTATATCTTTTATACTCCCTCCGTCCCAATAAGTGCTTCACCCTTTTGGGTAGGCACGCAAATTATGGAAATGAGAGGAAAAAAAAAATGTTGTGAGTGTAATTTGAAAAGGACTTTTCTATTTTGTGCCCATGGGCACATGATAAGGATTAAAGATTCTCTTGTAATGTGTGTCAAATTAATAATTGACACACATTACAAGAGAATCTTTTTAAAGATTCTCTTGTAATGTGTGTCAAGTATTAATTTGACACACATTACAAGAGAATCTTTAAAAGATTTATTCAAAGATTCTCTTGTAACGTGTGTCAAGTATTAATTTGACACACATTACAAGAAAATCTTTAATCCTTATCATGTGCCCATGGGCACACAATAGAAAAGTCCTTTTGAAAATAGGAGAGAGAATTAGTGGAGGGAATAGTAAATTATAATTGTGTTGTGAGTATTAAAATAATGTAGGAGAGAGAATGAGTGGAGGAAATAGTAAATATTTTTTGCCAAAAAAGGAAAGGTGAAACTTTTAACGAGACACCCTTTTAGGTAATTAGTGAAGCTTTTATTGGGACAGAGGGAGTATACAAAGTTCGAATACAAAATTAGTTACTTTAATGATTTAGAAGTAAAATAATTATTTTGTTCAAATAATTCCTCCGTCTCAAAATGTTTGTTTCATTTGACTTATTTGTTGAACTTTGACCACAAATTTATGAGATATTAATTATGTTCATGAAATTCTAAAAGTTGTTATTGATAATATTATTAATGATGAATCAATAGGAATTTTTAGAATCATGAACATAATTAAATTGTCATATATTTGTGGTCAAAGTTCAACAAAAAAGTCAAATGAGATAAACATTTTGGAAAGAAAAGAATATATAATTAACAAAAGGGGCAGTAAAATAAAATCAAAACTCAATACAAAGTCCAAATACAAAGTTCAAATACAAAATTAGTTATTTTGCATATTTAAAATTAGGGCTTTGGACCCTAGACCTCATCCAAATAGATAAAAAAAACTCATAAACTCATAGATTTGTCAAAATTTCATATAAACTCAGCTTCTTAGAAATACAAGACTACCCTCGAGAGCTAAACACATGTGCACGCTTTTGTTTTTGCCTAAATGTCGGTCCGCTCATATACTTACGTATAATACCAGTTCACCTCTTATATTTGACGTATAAGAGTAATTTATTTTCATATTTTCTTAAAAAATCATAAAAAGATCTTATATTTTATTAACCAGATCGCTCATATACTTACATATAAGACTAGTTCATCTCTTATATTTGAAGTATAAGAATAATTTATTTTCACATTTTAAGTGAAAAAACAAAAAAGAAACTCTAATATTTTGTAAATAACAGATTTTCTAGTTTAACTATAAGACTCATTTTAGTCTTATACTTTAACTATAAGAGCCATTTTTAAAAAAATGCAGAACAAAAATCCTTAAAAACTACATTTTCTCCATTTCACTATACACAAACAAACATATGAAAAACACTAGAAACAACTATCAGACCCAAATCTCAACATATCCATATATACAAGCATTGTATGAAATCAACAAATTTGAACAAAAACAACAACATAATATCACAAGTCCAATTATCTAACATTTTCCTTTCACGGTGTTTAAAAATAGCATGTTCCTTTAATAACAAATATGTCAAAAAGAAAAAAAATGAAAATGAAGAAGCGACAACCTGGATCTAAAAGTCTATGGCGGCTCTGGTCGGAGAAAAATAGGGGATATGTTGAAGATGGTTTCCATTAGTGGAATTTTGATTTTGGCAGAATCAGACATATATATGGTAGATGTTGTAGATCTGAGTTGACATGCTCAAAAATTGGAGAAGATGAAAGTAAGGGAGGAGGTGATGGAGAGAATTGTGTTGGAGAGAAAGGAGAGAGAGAGCGAAGAAGGAGGAAGGGAGGGGGGGTAGAGAGGTGAGTTTTGGTCATCAGGGGAAGAAGACGTAGGGAACAGACGTAGGAGTTGCAGAACGGAGGCGATGCAGAGTTAGGACGATGCTTCTGAACATAGTAGAAGAAGATAGAAGGTCATCAGGGGAAGAAGACGTCGGACTTGATAAATCTCGGCGATCGGATCTGGAGGCACCAGCATAACGTCTCTGGTCGAATCTAGAAAGGAGAAGATGTGGCATTGTCATCGCTACTATAAGTCGCTAGTGTGAAGGACCCTAGGTCACCGATAAAATGGTGTTGTCGGTGGTAGAGAGAGTGAGGATTGAGGTTTGTAGAGAAAATATATGTTAGTGTGTGTATTTTATGTTTGAATGAGATGAGAGGCGGGTAGGGAGGTTAGGGTTTTGTCTAAGGAGGTGGGGCATTTTGGGTATTAAGAAAATATATTTGACCAGGTCAAGGAGATGAGGGGTTTATAAGGAATTTTGATTTGGTCTTAAGGTTGTATGTGTGCTTTAGTAAATTATGTGGATTTATATGAAAATTGGTTGGGTTGAAGGGGTCTTGGGGAATTAAACCCTAAAAGAAAAATAGTTATCTTATTCAAATAAAATTGACAGAAAAGGTGCAGTGACAAAAACAAAACTTAAGGAAATAGTAGGACTTATCCAAACTTTAAGAGTATGCAAAGCGTTTTTATATTATATACTCCCTCCGTCGCACCTGACTTAGGACAATTTGCCATTTTGGATGTTCCATTCAACTTAGGACATCCCAAAATGGCAAGTTTATATTGTTTTTATATTTTATAAGACTCACTTGTTTTTATATTTGATCCACCTGAAGGTGTAAAAATCATAGGGTGCAAGTGGATCTTCAAGAAGAAGAGACCGACATGAATGGGAAGGTGCATACTTACAAGGCTAGTCTTATAGTAAAGGGATATAGGCAAATTCATGGTATTGACTATAATGAAACCTTTTCGCCAGTTGCAATGCTTAAGTCTATTAGAATTTTAATTACCATAACCGCATATTACGACTATGAGATATGGCAAATGGATGTCAAAACAGCTTTCCTAAATGGAAAGCTACTTGAGGATGTGTACATGACACAACTGAAATTACCCGGATCCGAGAGGCAGCGCAATCGCGCCCCGGCATCTGGCATCTTTCGCGTTGGAGGGTGTCTCGCCGTTTTGTTTTCGCATTTTGTAGAGTCGCCACGCCGTTTTTATTAAGCCCAAAACATTGAAAAAGGGCATCAGTTTAAAGATAATTTTAAACTGTTTTTGTGTGATGAGATTTTGAGTTCGGAGGTCAGATGACTCCTCGGGAAGAGAATATTAGAATATTAGAGCTCACCCGAGTCGCCTCGTAAAACGAGTCTTTCGGATACCCCTAATATCCTTTAAATGTTGTGTGTGTGTGTGTGTGTGCTTTTAAAAATGCATGCTGTATCGGATGTCTACATTGTATACTATGTATTGAAATGTATTGAAATAGTAATGGAAGGAAGCCTTACCAATGTTGGTTTGTGTCTGTCTTCGGCCGAGGAATAGTGTTTGAGGTCGGAGTAAGCGTTCGGTACGGATCGGGATTGCTTCGGGAGATGCCGGTTGTACGCGGACGAGTTTCGGCGTGAGTTGAGGTTGTAGGCTGCGTTCGGGCGAGAGGTTCGGCGTGCGTGGGGATCGTCGGGATCACTCGGGCGAGAGGTTCGGCGTGCGTTGTGGTGGCGAGTCACTCGGGCGGGGTTTCGGCGTGGTTTGGGATCGTCGGTTTGACTCGGAAAGAGCGGGACACCGTGGAAAGACCGAGGCAAGGCCTCGGAGTACCACGAGGGGCCTCGAGTACCTCGAGAGTGCCTCGGGCGGCGCGGGAGCGTCTCGGGAGCGCTCGGGGAGGCTTCGGAGCACCGCGAGGGGGCTCGGAAGGCCTCGGAAGGATCCGAAAGGGGCGGGAGTGCCTCGGAAGGACTTAGAGGGGAAGCCGAGAAGGCCTAGGGAGGAAGAGAGAAGTGGGAGGTGTGTGAAAATGAGGAGGGGAGGCCTCATTTATAGTGCCGAGATTAGGTGCAAAGAGGTCCGTACGGACCTCACAGTAATCCGAGTATTTTGGTTTTCCTCGATTTGAGGGAATGCGTGATGATGGAGGAATATTTGCAATTATGGTGTCCCACGAGCAATAAGGTCCGTACGGACCATCTTGCATGCAAAAGAGGTCCGTACGGACCAACTAAGCATGAGGGTAATCATTTTCCGGGATTTGAGGGAATATTGTGGACTTTAAGAAGATTCGGTAATTATGACAACAAAGAGGTCCGTACGGACCAATATTGCTTTCCCAATTTCTGAAAATTCCCGAAAGGTCCTTTTGTCCCTTTTTATCCCGAAAGGCTCCTCCCTTGGTTTGGTTGGGGGTTTAGAGAGGGTTTTGAGTGAGAGGGGTCGTCGAGGCTGTGTTGATGAGTCTGCGGTGTTTCCGTGTGTTTGAAAGGGTGTGATCCAGTTGGGGTACTTACGAAGCCCCTCGACGGCGTCACTTATGAAAGAAGTGGGGTCGCCGATAAGATAAGGGTCCTAATGTCGGATCGCGTCTTTGGGAGATAAAGTGGCCGGGAGGTCGGTGTGAGGACGTGGTGGTGTCCTATTGTGTGACCGCATAGGTCGGTAAGGTGGACCACTGTGATAGGATTCCTACGTATCCCTGGCGGGAATCAAGCACAGTCGTAGTTCGGGTGTGGGGTGAGTGTTTTGTGAATGCGGGCGTGGTGGTGCCACGAAGTGTCGTGTGACCGCCGAGGTCGATGGTAGAGCGTGGTGGTGTCTGGGTGACCGCATAGGTCGATGGTGGACCACTGTGATAGGATTCCTACGTATCCCTGGCGGGAATCAAGCACAGTCGTAGTTCGGAGGTCGTGAAATTGTGAGTGCGGGCGTGGTGGTGCCTGAAGTGTTGTGTGACCGCCGATGTCGGTGGTAAGGACGTGGTGGTGTCCTAAGATGTGGTGACCGCCGAGGTCAATTGTGAGGACGTGGTGGTGTCCTGGGATGGAAATTTTACGATTTTCCTAATCGGGTGGTTTAAGGCCTTCAGGGCCGGAGATAGTTGTGAGGACTTGAATCGTCTTCGATTGCGGTTGGTGCCATGTTTGAGGACTTTGAATCGTCTTACGGCGGCGGTTGATGTGCCACGCGAGGACTTTGAATCGTCTTACGGCGGCGGTTGATGTTATGCGCGAGGACTTTGAATCGTCTTCTAGCGGCGGTTGATGTTATGCGCGAGGACTTTGAATCGTCTTCTAGCCGCAATTGATGTTATGCGCGAGACTTTGAATCGTCTTCTAGCCGCGATTGATGTTATGCGCGAGACTTTGAATCGTCTTCTAGCACTTGATTGATGTTATGCGCGAGACTTTGAATCGTCTTCTAGCGCGATTGATTGATTTATGCGCGCGAGACTTTGAATCGTCTTCTAGCTTGATTGTGGAAGCATGGCGCCTTGTGCTTTGATTGCGAGAGCGTAGATGCCTTTGTGTTTTTGCATGTTGAGTAGAAGGTTGGACTTACGATGGCTGCCGGTGCTTGCGTTGCCGTTGAAGTGGGCGAGGATGACGGCCGGTGATTGCTTCACCATTTGGCATTTTGGAGCGCTTCGTGCCTTGGGACTTGTACTCGGAGGTGTTGGCTCCTTCTTGTGCTTGTTTTGCCGTTGAGTGGGCAAGGATGATGGTCGGTCTTTGAGGATATGCGGTCTTGTATGACTTCCCTTTGACTTGTTGGGAGGAGCTCGGGCTTACTTTGATGGCCGGTGCTTGCGTTGCCGTTGAAGTGGGCTAGGTTCGGTCTTACGGCCGGTGCTTGAATTGCTTTGGGGATGCATGACCTTGTAGGGGCCCTTTTGTTGGGAAGATGACTTCGGACCTCTTTTGAGGAGCCGGTGGTTGAGTTGTCGTTGAGCGTTTTGGAGCGTCTTGTGCCTTGATATTCGTCTTTGGGAGGTGTTGGCTCCTTCTTGAATTGCCGTCGGGCGTTTTGGAGCGTCTCGTGCCTTGATATTCGTCTTGGGAGGTGTTGGCTCCTTCTTGAGTGCCGTTAGCGTGGCGAGCGTCTCTCTTATTGACGGCCGGTGGTTGGGAAGTGGTCTGAGATTGAATTGCCGTTGAAGTGGCGAGACCGGTCTTACGTTGACGGCGGTGGATTGAATTGCCGTTGGAAGTGGCGAGACCGGTCTTACGTTGACGGCCGGTGGTTGAATTGCCGTTAAGTGGGCGAGGCCGGTCTTACGTTGACGGCCGGTGGTTGAATTGCGTTGAAGTGGGCGAGACCGGTCTTACGTTGGCGGCCGGTGGTTGAATTGCCGTTGAAGTGGCGAGACCGGTCTTACGACGGCCGGTGGATTGAATTGAAGGGTTAGGGACCATTACGCACTTGGATTTCTTTGGAAAAGGCCTTAGGACGGCCGGGGGCAAAGATTATAAGGGCGGGGAAAGTAATTTGGCCACCCCTTGCAAAGAGGTCCGTACGGACCAACTGGCTGCAAAAGAGGTCCGTACGGACCAATGTTGGTTTTACGGTTCAGGTTTTGACCGGGTTTAAATGCCGAGCCCTTCCCATTCCTTCTTCTTCCATGCGTGAACCGAGAGAGAGAGAGAGAGAAAATCCTCCATTGTTAACCAAAATCAACAATTTTTTGCTTGAATTGCTTGCCATGGGTGAAGGATCTCGAAGGAGTCGTCGTCAGCCTTGATCAAGAGGTGGTCGAGCAACGGATGGAGCTTCAAAGAAATTGGATCTCGTTCGTTCCATCTTCGAAGAACCCGGATGTCTTGTATCCGAATCCGGAGGTGCACAATCGTCGCTCTATGAACGTCGGGGAGGTAAGAAATCCGTTCCGTTTTGATTCCCTGCTCGAATTTTTGAATGCTAGAACTAGGTTTTAGTTTTTCGCATTTTTGAATTTTTGTTATTTTTTTTTATGCCTTTTTGTGAAATTCTTGATGAATTGTTGAAAATGGACATGTAAAAATTGTGGGTATGTGTATTTTGTGCAGAAATGTGTAGATTAGCTCTTATTTGTGAAAATAAAGTGCCTCTCTAATGAAATGCATGCTTTGGTGTTTTGTACCGTATGCTATTTATGTATGTACATTATGAGAAAAATTATCGTGTAGTGATAATTTTTGTGAAAAAATGTGACATGTGCCGTGTTTTGTGACGGGTTTTGTCTGAAAGTGTGTGCCGTGTAGGGACGGATTTTTTTGAAAAATGTGTTATGCATATGTGTCGTGCCGTGTGTGCCATGTTTTTGGGTGACGGACTTTGTGGGGAAAATATGTGCAATATGTGCCGTGTTTTTGTGACGGGTTATATGTGCCTTTGCCGTGTTGGGACGGACTTTTTTGAAAATGTGTCGTGTAGGGCTTAATCCCCCTTTTTTTTTTTCTTTTGAGAAAATGTGTACAGTGTGTGCCGTGTTTTTGTGACGGACTGCATGGGAAAAAATATATGTATAATGTATGTGAAAATTATGTGCAATGTGTGCCGTGTTTTGTGACGGGTTATATGTGAAAAATATGTGCAATGTGTGCCGTGTTTTGTGACGGGTTATTTTCATGGCTTTCCGTGTTGGGACGGACTTTTGTGCCTTTTGTTTTATATTAAATGCTTGTGATTGACGTACCTTTCTTTGTGTTTACTGCGGGATGCGGGAGCTTATGGCGGGAAGGCCAAGAGGATGAAGACTCGGGGATCGCTCGAAACATTGTTGGTATGGCGGCGGATGCACGATATTTCCGTGGATGGTAGGCGAGTCCCGGAGGCTGGTCTACGCTTACGGCACAGGGGTGTTCGTTGAGAACACAGGCCGGAGTTTACGATACGAGGAAGAACAAGAGCGTCTTCCTTGGCCTTTCAGTATTGGTGGGATACCACCCACACCTTCCATACGAGTTGGGGAGAGGTGACGGTGACGCCGACCGACTTTCTTTGCGATTTGGGCTTTCCTTGAAAGGAGGGCCGGTGCGGTGGAGAGATATGATCTACGATGTGGTGTTGGCCAGAGCTGCTGGGCTTTGAGCCTCGTCCTCGCGGGGGCACAGGCATGTTGTATAGCGACGTGGAGGCGAAGATCACGGCCGGCATTGGGGCCTATGTTCGGGGTACCGGCCGGGTGACGGCGGAGCGGTTGGCGCGCTCCTTTTTGTGGTATGCATTGTCAGAGACTTTGTTCTCGAACCACGCGACCGCGGCTCCCTTTGCTCTGTTGGAGAGCTTGATTGACTGGATAAGTGCGTGATATTGCTTGGGGCGAGCGAGGCTTGGCGAGCTCTACTTCTCTTGGACCGGTTTAGCGAGTGTGCTTGATTCGTTGGCTTTGTTTTGACTTTGCTTTGGAGGTATGAGTTTATTGCTTGTTTTTGATTTAGCAACTTGTCTTTTCTCCGTTTTCTTTTGCTTGAGCCTTCTCTGTTTTTGTCACGAGTGTGGTTCTATGAGGTTTTCCGGTGCTTCCGTGGGATAGAGATCCGGGAACATTCTTTGCGTACCTGCTATCTTTGGGTTTGGGCTCGTACGGCGAGGAAGAGGAGGACCCAGCGGGGAAGCTCACCATCGCCTACGGGGATGTGCGGGAGCGTCTGGAGAGGGTAGCCGGAGGGTTCGTTTTGTTCCGTGGGCTCGGTATGAGGGGATGAGTTTGAGGGCTCAGGAGTGACGGCGCGACGGAAGATCTTTGCGGGGCTTGACTGCGATGTTATGTACACGGGGAGCGGGTCTTACGCGGCATGGCCCGGTGTGCTTCCCGTGGCTCAGGGACCCTCCCTTTGGGATGCTTGATTCCGGGACATGGATGTGCTTGATTTTGAGAGGTACCTTGGCGGTGTGGGCGTAGGAGTTCATCTTGTATGGAGAGGAGTACGGGGCCTTCGTGAGGAGGAAGGCGAGGACGCCGCGAGTGCGCGAGGAGAGAGAGGCGGCCCGCGAGGCTCCCGAGGTTCCGATGCCGGGCCGGATTTCACGTATGTCCGCGGGGACGGATCGAGGAGGAGGGTGTGCATGCCCGTTCTGGCGAGCTCTGCTTGCATCTGAAGTGGATCGATAGATCGGTGAGTGTCTTGACTCTTTTCCATCTTGGCATCTTTTACGTATTTTTCTCTTTTTGTTGTTGAGTATAAGCTTGTATTCTTGGCGTTTCCTTGGGCGCTTGTTGGTGCGGAGTCCGGGGAGAGCCTATGATATGCTGACTCGCCGTTATGTGGCGATGAGGTCGTTTGCGAAGAAGATGGCGTCGAAGATATCTTGCCGGTCTTCGCGACGCGTGCCGGCGTACGAGCCTATGCCTTCGAGGCATTACGCAGGCGTTCCTCCGCCTAGAGCCGAGCCGGAGCCGCAGCGGGGAGGGACCTTCGAGGGCGGCATAGCATGGATGCGGGACGTCTTCGGGAGCTCGGGCGGCGGCCCTTTTATCGGTTCTTCCCTCCTCGGGATGCGCGGGCGAGGTCCGTCGAGCCTTCCTTCTTTGATCCTTTCGCCGGATTTGATCCTTCGGATTACTTTGAGTGGCGGCCTCGGCGGGGCTCGGTACTACGATGACGAGGATGTGGCGGGCGAGTTCACAGGGATGCCCGACTTCTCTCTGGAGGACCTCGGCGAGGATGATGATGATGCTGAAGAGTCGGATTAGGGTCCATTTGCTTTCCCTCTTTCCATATCTTCTCTTTTTTTTTGTTTAGCAACAGACATTTGATATTCTGTAATAAAACACTCATATTTGCACGGCAAACGGCATTTTATTTTAAGATGTAATGTCATTTTTGTGATTCAGGGATTTGTCCTAGAAATGGTTGCTATTATTATTATTTATTTTGTGCATGCCACGTGGTGAGAGTGCGTTTGTGGGTAGTGTATGTTTCTTAGGGAATGGCTTTGGCAGTGTTTGGGCGATTTGGAGCAAGGTCTGCGAGGACGGTGGTTGTTATGTCTTGTTTCTTTGGGGAAAATGGGTTCTTTTTGCAAGGAGGTCCGTACGGACATACTTAGCATGCAAAGAGGTCGTACGGACCAACCTTGCTTTGGGAAGGACATAAATGCTTTCCGATTAATGCGGTTCTTCCCCATTTCCCCATTTGCGGCCATTTTCGAGCTTTCTTCCCCATTTTCTCTAGGAACCTCCATTTTTGCCATGGATTCTTCGTACGTCCCTAGAATTTTGCCGAGGCTTTCGCGGGAGAGGCAAGCACACTTCCTTGAGCGGTTGAAAACGTGGATGCGGCGCCGTATGAGGCATCGAGACGGGCTTTCGAGGTAAGGTTTCGTCTTTGCTCGATTTGGTCTTTTAAGGAGTTGGTTCTGATTGGGATTTGTTGCGGGCTGCCGCGAAGTTACAGGATGTTAGGAGGCATGTGTCTTGTTTCTCCTATAATGAAATGGTGCCCACTTTTGAGGATTTTCGGGCTTTGATTGGAGGGGCCGGAGGTGGAGGCCATCTCGCTTCCTTTGATTGGTGGTCCTGCGGTGAGCGTGAAGCTTGCGAGGCTTTCTTCGTACTTCGTTGGAAGAAGTGCGGGGCATGATCCTTGATTCGGGTCATATCGACATTTACGAGGCTGCCGGAGCGGTTCATGGTTGATGATGAGTGACGTCTCTTGGGATGCATTCGCCTTGTGCGTGATGGCGACGCTTTTCTGGTCGGCTCCACTTGGCATTTGTGATGGGGCTTTGCTAGATGTGGTAGGGCCTTTGCGGAGGCTGGAGAGGATATTGTCCCGTTGGTCTTTGGGGAGACTCTTCATGGTATCGGCCGTACGCGGCGGGGATCGGTTCATGAGAGGAAGCCCGCTTTGCTCACCTTGTGGGCTGCGAGAGAGACTTCGAGGCCATGCAGGAGCTCAGACGTCGTTTAGCCGTGGTCATTTGCTCGGCGACCTCTTGTGTTGGATATGGATCGGTCCGCTGGGAGAGATGGATGGCACGGCTTAGTACGCATCGAGATCCGGTGGTGGGTTCCGCCTTTGGAGGATTGAGACTAGGAGGATCTTGCGGGAAGGGTCCTACGTTGTCGAGTTCCCGAGGTTTGTCTTGGTCCTCCTTCTATATTCCGTCGCTTGTTTCCGGCGGTTTGGGATGAAGCGGGAGCCTTTGTTGGTGCAGGATGACCTTGCTCTGCGGAGGTAGTTCCTCTTTGTATGGCGGCTTCGGGTGCCTTCTTGTATTTTACGAGGGTATGGAAGTATTCCGCTTTCCCTCTGTGGTACTCCTTAGGCGTCGGGAGAGTGTCGTATTGACGACTCGGTGCACGGCTTTGGTATGAGCGGCGTGTTGGGCGATCCCAAGTGGTCTTGGAGAAGCGGCGTGTAGCGATTACAGGACC
Organism: Adenophora triphylla var. japonica; assembly: GCA_022495995.1. NCBI lineage: Eukaryota > Viridiplantae > Streptophyta > Magnoliopsida > Asterales > Campanulaceae > Adenophora > Adenophora triphylla. Next base: position 8,000 of record JAFEMH010005042.1, on the reverse strand, counting down.
CGGTTGCCGTAGTAGCTATTGCCTTAGGAGTGCCGAAGCACAGTCGACCCTTTGGATGTGACGGGAGACACTTTGTTTGACTACGAGACTAGAGTTGACCGGCGACGGGGAGAGGTCCTCTTTACGGACTCGCGGGGAGGAGATCCGAGCCGAAGCACGGGCGAATGAAGCCACGAGAGCTCTTGGATTGTTTGACTCTACGGGGAGGACCCACGATCTCGGGCGAGAGACGCGAGTTGGTTCACGTGGAGCGAAAGAAGACTCGCGGGGACGAGGGAAGAAAGGAAAGAATGGCGAGGGACAAGCGCGAGATGGCGCGGAATGACCTCCTAGGTATCCATTCATTGCATTGCAAACACATTATTAGTTAAATGTATTAAAGTTTGTCTTTTAGCATGTTGTGAACTTGAGAGTAGACCGTGCTTGAACTCATCAAGAAATGTTGTAACCGATTAGTGATTTGTGATTTACTTTTAAAGCTTTGTCGAGACGCAAGATCTCTTGTTTGCCTTTGTTTCTTTTGTGCACTTTGTCGGCGTCCATCTTTGGACTTTTACATTGCATTTGCGGGTGAAGCGATGCAGGCCATGACGGCAATCCCTTTTGCTTAGGCTTTGTGCTTGGCTGAGAGGTTGAATGCTCCCTTGACAAGTCGTTTTGACGGTCTTTTTCGTAGCTTCTTTGCCTTTTGTTGGCGTCGGGCTCTTGACCTCTTTTTTGCAGCTTCTGCTTGAGCTTCTTTTATTTTTTTTTTGTGAGCCTTTGCTCGAGCTCTCTTTTTTTTTGTTGTTTTTTTTTTGTGAGCCCTTGCTCGAGCTCTCTTTTTTTTTTTTGAAGCGCGTGAGGGCGAAGACAAGCCCCTGGCTTGGAAGCGGACATGAGTCGGTCGTTTGATCTTTGAGTGACCCTCGGATGTCCTTTGATGTTGCCGCCGTCGTTTGACTTGGTCAAGGTGGCTGCTGGGGCGTGTTCTTGAAAAGTGCGGAGCTTGATGGAGGTCTTGGTTGACATTCAAACTTTTGACTTTTTTGTGTATTTTTAGACCGGACCAATTAAGGTTGCCTACGTTCCCCCGGACTAGAGGGCTCGGAGTGCACGTAGTTCGACACTACATGGAGTGCGAGATGCACGGTTGTTCTTCTTTAGGCGAAGTATCTGCGAAGTTTGCTTAGTTATTTGGATTCATGAAGGGATTGCCGTCTAGGTGCAGTCGGCTTCATGGCGCCTCAGGAGAAGATCTTTTGAACCACGAAAGGGCCGATCCATGTGGGTTCCCATTTTCCCGGTGGGTTGGTTCGAGTGGGAGGCTTTTCTTTGAGTACAAGGTCACCTTCCACGATGTCTCGGGATTTGACTTTCTTGTCGAAAGCTCTAGCCATCTGCTTTGATAGGCTCGGACGTGTTCCATGGCCTTTAGTCGTCGCTCGTCTAGCGAGCCAATTCGTCGTGTCGGCCGGAGCCATTCGACTTCGTTGATGTCATTTTCCGGCGGCACTCGGAGTGAGGGAATTTCTAGCTCGATGGGAAGGGCTGCTTCCATCCCGTATGTCGGGGCAAATGGGGTTTCTCCGTGGGCATTACGGCCGATGTGCGGTAGCCCCAAAGTGCAAGGTGCGGCTTCTCGGGCCAATCTCGTCCTCGGGTGGTCATTTTCGGATGATCCGTTCGAGGTTTTGTTTCTTTGCTTCCACGGCGCCGTTTGTTTGTGGCGGTAGGGAGAAGATTTGTGGCGTGTGATCTTGAATTCAGCCGGCGATGCATCGAATTCCCCTTCGAAGTGTGAACCATTGTCGATATGACCTCATTTGGGATGCCGTATCGGCGAGATGATGTTTTCCTTGAGGAAATGCGCGACCTTCTTGGAGGTGAGTACCTTGTAGGACTTGGCTTCGACCCATTTGGTGAAGTAGTCGATGGCTACTAAGATGAACTCGTGGCCAGATTCTTTGCTGGCGGAGCGATTTTCCCGATGACGTCAATTCCCCAAGTGGCAAAGGGCGAGGTGTAGTCATGCGGTAGAGATCGTGAGGAGGTAGATGATTGAGGTTGGAGAACCGTTGGCACTTGTCGCGGCTTCGGACAAAGTGGATGCAATCTGCACTCCATGGAGATCCGGTAGTAGCCCATCTGAGAATGATTTGCATCGGGGCTCTGGCGTTCATGTGGGGACCGCAAGCCCCATTGTGGACTTCGTTCATGAACTTGTTTGCTTCTTCTTGGGCGATGCGGCGTAGGAGTGGCCCGTGGTAGCGTTTCTTGTATAGCATGTCCCCGAGGATGACGAAGTGAGAGGAGGCGTTTTAGGGCCATGATGCTCTTGGTTTTGACCCCTTACGTGTGTGGGTCTTCCTTGTTCATGAAGGTGGTTTCCCGTTCTTGAGGTATTGGAAGATGCGGTTTGTCTTTGGAAATGGCGTCGGACTTGCGTCTCTTTGGCTCTTGGCAATCTTGCAAATCGTTGTGATTAAAACCTTCTCGGCGACTTGGGCCCGGTTTTCTCTCGTTTGACAACATGCTTAAATGTTTGCTTGATGCATTTATTTAATTAATGTGTTTGCCTTTTGTATAGATGAATTGTTATTAACTTGTTTTGATTAGTTAATATCATCATTTGTTAAAGATGCAATGAAATGATTTTTAGGAAGGTCGGACCTTTTATTGAAAGCGTGAAGGCTGTACATTGTTGATCAAAGATTCACAATCGTCGGGCGTAAAGCCGTCAAAAGACTCAAAAGATGTGAATAGACAGACAACAAGACTCGAAGCTAGACTATAGGCGACGAGGGATTGGACCGAGCTTCATTACTCTCGGATGGCTGTAGCTCTAGAGGGAGTGGTCTTTGGTTCGGGTGGCCAATCTTCCCTTGGCATGAGTCCGGAAAGTAGCTTGCATGCGGTTCGATTTCAAACCGGATCGCGGAGGTTTTGGCTGCTCCCACGATGATGTCCCTCCATTAGTGTTGCCACCTTTGAGTCCTTGGGGGTTTTTGATGATAGAAGTCGGCGAGGGCTACTTCTAGGAGGGCGAAAGCATTCGGCGGTCGGAGTTGATTCTTGCTTGATGTTGATCACTTTCATAGAATGCGCCTCTTTATCTGGGATCTTTGCTTGGACGACGTTTACAATGTCGATTCGAGCGGGCATGCTATATCTCCTTCCACGATTAAGCCTTGGAGGAGGTTGCGCCATTTGTTCGTCCGGGTCGGACACGGAATGTTGAATTGAACTAGGCTGTGATGGTTTGTCCCCAGTAAGATCCGAGAGTGTCGGCTAGAGGGTTGTCTTGTACGGGGATCGGTGATGAGCCGGTTTGCAAGAGGGTTTTCGGCGAAGTAAGGGTCTACTCCTCGATCAATCTCCATTAGGGCATCCATCTCTTGATCCTCTCTCGAAGCATTCTTCACGATCGCATATATCGAGTTGTCATCTGACCCATGAGTTCTTCGATTTCCGGCTCGTCGCGGCTTAGAGCGTGGATGTGAGGATCCACTTCGTAGCGGGACGGGGTAGGAGAATCATACGGAGAAGAGTATTCGGTCATGTCGGGACCTTCTTACGGGTCATAGCTTGCTGGCCAAGCACTTGCCATTACCTTTGCTTCCGCGGATCACTTCGATCGCTCCATTGGCATTGATGAATTTCACGCATTGGTGAAGAGTAGATGATCTGCTTTCATCGATGTATCCAAGGTCGTCCCAACAAAGCGAGAGAAGGTTGGTTTGATTTCCACGACTTGGAACTCTCTGGAAGCTCCGGTTGTACGTCGAATTGGATCCTCAGATTGATGACTCCTACGATTGGTCGTGCGGTGGAATCGTAGGCTCGGATTACGAGGTGAAGGCCTTATCGAAGAACGGTCGATGCGGAGTCGTTTCGGTGTGCTCAAAGCGATGATGTTGGCTGCGGGCCGTTATCAATCAAGGCGTTCGGGAGGAAGAACATCTCTATTTTTATGAGGATGAGGAGGGCTTCGTTGTGCCGATTCTCACATATTGGCAAGTCATCGTCTGTGAAGGCTAAGCCGCTTCCCGTGCTACCGTTGGACTCGGTCTCTTACGGGAACGTTCGATCCATCCATTTGTATGCCTTGGGCTGGGGCAAAGATCGTAGGGAGACGGTTGCCCTTGGGCGTTCTTGTCGGAATTCCCGGTCACGAGATCTCTTGACTACGGTTTCACGCTCCCGGTCGTAGCGGGACGGCATGCGACGGTTTCGGAAATTGCGGGGGTGCTCTCGCTTGGAGTTTCGTCAAAGGCTATTGAGTTTACCACTGTCGTTCGGGGAATGGATTTCCGATGGTATTGGGACCACGAGGGCGTTCCAATTTTCCCTCCTCAATGAGCCCTGGACCACTGCTTGAGCACGAAGCAATTGTCGGTGGTGTGGCCGGGGTAGTTGTGGAAGGCGCAGGTGTTTGCTCATATCCATGTTGGGTTTGAGAGTCTTCGGTTGGAAATTCTCGAGTGGTTTGAGAAGATTTCGTTTCACGAAGCTTCAAATACTTGACCCGAGGCATTTCCGGGTTATCTAAATCTTTGGGCGTGGGAAGCGAGGGGATTGTTATTCTTTGGGGCTGCTTGATCGCGGTTTTACTTGAGCTCCGTTACGAATGTAGTGCCTTTATTCCATTTGCTTCCTTTCCTTTGGTCGGGCGGGAGTTGAAGTTGCCGGGTTTGTTCGATAGCGGTAAGATGAGGCGGGGGTTCTTTGTTGCCTTTTGAAGACTCGAGTCTTTTCAAACTTTGTCCGGCGTTGACCATGGCACGGAGATCCGGATAGAAATGGTGGGCGATCAAGGTCCTCAAAGATGGCTTGAGGCGGGAATGGAAGATGTCCATCTGCTCTTCTTTGGAAAGTGGATCCATTATCTCGCTTAGCTTCCGGTTCCATCTTTTGTAGAACTCGCCCACTGGTTCGTCATCCTTTTGTTCGGTGGCTTGCGGAGTCATGGCGGTTTGTCTCCCATTCAAGGATTGGCGCGGTACTTCTCCGGGGAAGATTTCAACGATCGATCCCATGTGGAGCGGTTTTACGCCTTCACGTTGAGGAACCACCTTAGTGCTTTGTGGATTTGAGGAATGCGAAAGTGATGCGCCATCTGTTGAGGGTTGCCCCTTTGGCTCTCATACCCGGGACGTAGGTGTCGATGTGGGTTTTGGGCATTCTGTCCGTCAAACTTTTCCATTTCCGGCATCTGAACTTTGGAGGGAGAGGGACCACTTTGTTCGGATCGGTGGCGGGGAGGGAGTCCTTGAGAACTAGCTAGCTTGCCTTGCATGTCTTTCATTTGTTCGATCGGCCAAGCCATGTGAGGATCGGTATGCGAGGTGGGTTACCGTTTTCGGGGACGGAAGCCGAAGATGGAGGGTGGATTGGGCGATGGGATCGCCATTCGGGAGTCTTGGGGAGGTAGTTGAGTGTATACCAACCCGTACCACAGGGTGTTGAAGTTGAGGCGTGATTGCCGGGTCAGTAAGGGTTGTGTTTGGGAGGCTGGGGAAATGATTCGTTAGCCCCAATTGGCGAGACTAGCGGGTGGCAAGCTTGAGATGTCGGGATATCCGCTCGGGATGCCTGTCCACAGGTAAGCATGGGGACTTTTGATTGTGGTTGCGAGGCTCGTATAGAGGCAAAGGATTGAATCACAGGGGATACCGAGATGCATTGGGATACAGCGGGCGAGCACGTATGTGTCTTTGTTAGTGCTTGAAGCTTGATGTGCGAGCCAGAAGCCGGCTATCTTTGGGCGGGCATGTCGGGCTGCTTGGCCCAGCGCTGAGGAGCTTTGAGCGGAAGGCTGCTGCGTTGCTTTGGGATCTCGTAGCTTAGCGGAGCGGGACACTTGATAGCTTTGAGAAACCGGGAGCCGGTATATCTTAAATCCTACATGAGAACAAAGGTTCCGTCGGGTTGGGGAAGCTGCAAGGTTCCTCGAAGGCGCAAGGTGTCTACGATCGGCTTGCTTTGTTCCTCTTGGCGCTTCTTGATGGTTTCGAAGGCTCGCGGCACCTCCTCCATTGTGCTGGAGGTTCCTTAGTGGCGGGGTTCCGTTTCCCTCACATTATCTGTTGATCCGTCATGGGGAGTATCGGACGGTGCGGACCAGTTGAAGCTGGAAGGGCTATCGGACCTTGTGACCTCGATGCGAAAAGGCGGCTTCCGGGGTATTCTCGGCCACTCTCGGTTATTTGGAGGGTGACGGGCAAGGTTTAGACACGGGAATGGCCTAACGGGATAAAAGGGGAAAGCTCACGTGGCATGCGGTTTCCGTTTCTTTTATTTATGATTTTTTTGTTGTTTTAATTTACTTAAAACATGTTTTATCAAAATCCTAGGTAGGTTGGAAAAGATTGCTCTTGTTTTTCGCAACTATGCTAGATCTGGGTCGATGGAGACCATACGTGCGGCTATAAGCCCCTCGTTTTGCACTGTATTTCGACATCCCGGGGTGGACGGCCCGGGCGAGGTCCTATAGTGCAAGCGGTTTCCACCGGCCTAAAAGAAAAATCGAACCTAAGGACCGAGCTGTCATGTTCGTTTTGATGCGTTAGCCATGTGAATAGTGAACCGAGCCGGCCGGCTAAGTCAAGATCAGGTCAAGAGTTCGGCATGACCTCTCTTTACCTTGCTTGCGCAAGGGATCTGTGACGTTAGGCGTTGGCTGGGTCATATTGTCATGGGTGACGTATTAAAGGCTTGATGACATGGTGTCATGTGAGCATGGATGTATATCGGGACGGAACATCGTGCAGGTGTAGCTTCGGAAATCAAAGATCAGGTCAAGATTTTAGCATGACCTTTCATCGCTTTGCTTGCGCAAGGGATCTTGAGTTCCGAGCCTTGACTCAGAAAAATGGCCGGCATGGTATATGTATCCAGTGTATGACACGGGCTGGTAAAAACCAGCCGAGTACGGGACGAGTGTGACTCAAGACTCAAACGTGCGGGGTTGACGCTTGGCTAGGATGGGATGTTTGGAATGATCCGTGCGCGTCCAAGAGGCCTAGGAAGACCTAAACGGACTGCAAGCGAGACCACTCCGGGTTGAGGGTTGTAGTGTGCGGTGTATCGAGCGGCGGTGCGCGTAGCGTGCGGTGTAACCAGAAGGCGACGGTGTGAGTAGTGTGCGGTGTAACCGAGAGCAGCAGTGCGCGTAGTGTGCGGTCTCTAAAATTCTTTTACGAGTAAAAACGAAGTTTTTGAAGAATTTTAAATGTATGCACGAGATGTATATTGATGCATTTTTTTGTATTTTTATTTTTTTGTAAAATAAAAACGTAAAGCACGTGCACACACACACTTGATTAAAGGAAGGGGGTAAAATGAAAGTTTGACCCTCATCATCGTTTTTAAAAATCTTTTGTTTTGTTTAAAAAGATTTTAAAACAAAATCCCAATGAGTCGCCAAGCCCAGAAATTAGCCCGGGATCGAGGATAGGCGCGGCCCATGATCGCCCCGGCATCTAGCAATCTTTCGTGTTGGAGCGGTTTGTTCTCGCCGTTTTGTTTTCGCATTTTGTAGAGTCGCCACGCCGTTTTTATTAAGCCCAAAACATTGAAAAAGGGCATCAGTTTAAAGATAATTTTAAACTGTTTTTGTGTGATGAGATTTTGAGTTCGGAGGTCAGATGACTCCTCGGGAAGAGAATATTAGAATATTAGAGGCTCACCCGAGTAGCCTCGTAAAACGAGTCTTTCGGATACCCTAATATCCTTTAAATGTTGTGTGTGTGTGTGTGTGCTTTTTTAAAAATGCATGATGTATCGGATGTCTACATTGTATACTATGTATTGAAATGTATTGAAATAGTAATGGAAGGAAGCCTTACCAATGTTGGTTCGTGTCTGTCTTCCGCTGGGGAATAGTGTTTGAGGTCGGAGTAGCGTTCCGGTGCGGATCGGGGTTGCTTCGGGAGGGACCGGTTGTCACCAACGGAGTGAGAGTTTCGGCGTGAGTTGAGGTTTGTAAAGTGCGTTCGGGCGAGAGGATTCGGTGTGCG